>JAQGAK010002141.1:0-22808 GCA_034696945.1 Lipothrix lubbocki
TGTATCAATTTTTGTATCAATTTTTGTATCAATTTTTGTATCAATTTTTGTATCAATTTTTGTATCAATTTTTGCATGAATTTCGGTATAAAATTATTGCTGACTGAATATCTTAAAAAAATTCTGCAAATTCCCAGCTCCTTACACAAGTGTAAAATAGCATTTCACGACTGGCTAACGCTGGAAAATTGAGAAAATTCGATTATGTTTTGACGATTCGGTGCTGAATCGGACTAATTTCCGAGCATTATTACAAGTTTTGCTGCTGCTGATACAAGTGAGCTGCACGGAGAGTTTGTTGATTAAATCCCGGCGATGCCTGCCAATGCGCAATAATATCTTCGGCCAGAATTTCTCAGGAATTACTGTGTACTATAAATATTAGCATTCTCTTCAGGGACAAAAGACCTTATGGCTGGAGCGTATAAAATGTATACGTGTGTAATACTTTCTTTGTCCGGGACTTACGGAAATATCTTCTTCGAGAAAGGTATTGAGAGCTTCCGAGGACCAAACACATTTATTATTATACCTTTTCCCTTTGTATATCTTCCCCTTTTCTTTACTCCTGAATTTCTTTTTCTGCTTCTGGTTCGTCTTCCCTTCCCTCTTCCCCCTCCCTTCTTCCCTTAAAAGAACTCTAATCTGATTACGATACTCACTCATAATTACGAGCTTACTCAACCGATAAATTAGTGTCCATCGGGAAGAGCTCTCGAGATGGTGATTTACCATTAGTCAGTACTCGATGCGGGATCACCCGTCCGATGCGCTTTAATAAATCCACGTTTACTCATTCCGATGCGAATGGCATGCATTGGGAAACATTGCGGGCTGGAATAATTGCTAGTAATGGTAATTAGATTTGGAATTTCTTCTGAATTTTTGTAGACATGTTGGAATTTCACGTGCTGCCTTGGTATAATTTGAAGAAAAATAGTTTGCATCGGTGGAAAATCAGTAAAAATCATTGAAAAATTGTTTGCATCGGTGGAAAATCAGTTAAATTTATAGAAAAATAGTTTGCATCGGTGGAAAATCAGTTAAATTTATAGAAAAATTGTTTGCATCGGTGGAAAATCAGTTAAATTCATAGAAAAATTGTTTGCATCGGTGGAAAATCAGTAAAATTTATAGGAAAGTTGTTTGCATCGGTAGAAAATCTGTAAAAATTAAAGAAAAATTGTTTGCATCGGTTGATAATTAGTAAAATTTAAAGACAAATTGTTTGCATCGGTAGATAATTAGTAAAATTTAAAAAAAAATTGTTTGCATCGGTGCAAAATCAGTAAAATTTATAGAAAAAATTGTTTGCATCGGTGGAAAATCAGTAAAATTTAAAGAAAATGTCAAAAATCTGTTTGTATCGTCTAAAAATAGGTAAAATTTATAGCAAAAATTTAAAGAAAAATTGCTTGTATGGGTCATAAATTGGTAAAATTTAAGACTTAAGTTTGCTTGCATCGGTCAAAATGTGAGAAAACAAAGAAAAATTCATCAACAACAATTTTGCATCGGTCACAAATGAGCTTACATCGACTCAAAAATTAAATTTAAAGACAGTTCCGTCGAGCCAAAAGTTTTCCTACAGCAATAAAATGTATTTAATTGCGTTCGCATCGCGAGTCAAAACATGTGTAAATTAAACTAAATCCCGCTCAAAAAAGCGTTTGCATCGAGTTGAGAACTGGAACCAATAAATAGAAAATGGTCTGCATCGACAAAAATCACTGAAATTAAGCCCAAGAATGGGTAAATAGAGAGTGAAAGTACTCGCATCGAATCTAAAAATCACTCCAATTCACTCGACAAATCTTGGAACTTAACCTTACATCGGAAAACAAGTCATTGATTTAGCTTCGTCGAAGTCTTCGAAGTCTCCCGAATCGTCTACTACTAGAATTTCAAATTGTGGGCAATCAGCATTGAATTTAAAACAAATGGACCAGTCAGAAATACAAACTACTCAGTAGATCGGGAGAAATCTTCTAAAAAGAGAGATAATAGTAAAAACACTTGGAACTACTAGAAACTCTTGTCTGGAAACCGAAAAAAGCTGTATATAGTGGGAAAAAAACTCTTGTTGCTGTTGAAGAAAATGTATAAAACAAAAGTTTGGTCTAAACTCGGAGCTCATCTGGAGAAAGGACGATCGTGGTTGATGTAATCATGGAGGAGTTTCCGTCTCCGACCGAAGTATCATTGGACCTTCTATGTGTGTACTCGTGGATTGGAGCGAGGAGGCCTTGAGGAAAAACTTATTCCGCTATACTTGTGGGGAAATAAAATCATGAGTTTTCCAAGCTGTCCGCAGATTTACACAATTGCTTCCACGCCAAAACGGGGGGAACATCAGGGAAGCGTCAGGCAATTTAATGCCCAAACTGCATGGAAACTTCGAACATACGGAAACATTAGGAAATCACATACGAAGCTTATGAAGCCCAAAAACGGCGGAGAAAATAAATTATATTATTCAAACAAAAATTTCATGGCAGAATTTAAGAAAATTCATGACAAAATTTAAGAAAATTCAGGACAAAATTTTAAAAAATTCAGGACAAAATTTAAAAAAATTCAGGACAAAATTTAAGAAAATTCAGGACAAAATTTAAGAAAATTCAGGACAAAATTTAAGAAAATTCATGACAAAATTTAAGAAAATTCATGACAAAATTTAAGAAAATTCATGACAAAATTTAAATAAAAATCAGGACAAAATTTAAGAAAATTCATGGCAAAATTGAAGAAAATTCATGGCAAAATTGAAGAAAATTCATGGCAAAATTGAAGAAAATTCATGATCAAATTCAAGAAAATTTGTGACAAAATTCAGGAAAAATCATGATAAATTCTAGAAAATTCACAAGAAAATTCATACAAAATTCAAGGAAATTCATGACGAAATTCAAGAAAAATACAAAAAGTGGACGAGAATCCCAAAGAAAAATCCCCACCGACCTTCCCGCAGATCTCAAGAAAAGAAGTGGCAGGGCCCTGCCCCAAAAAAGCAATTTTACATACTCAACGATATGATAATAGACTACTCGAAGCATATTCAACGACCATTGAGTCTGTGAATTGCTGGGATGAGTAGCGTTTTTTATGACGCGTTCGTTCAATTGTGCCTAATATTGCCTGCACGAAATGAGGATTTTTTTTTGTTTCTGAGGAGGAAAAAAGAATTCTTGGGAATTCTACGCAATTTTTTTCTTCTACAAGCAAAATAGCTCAATCTATGGTGCATTTATAATGACTACGAAACTATTTTTTTCTGGATCTCACCCCAATTTTATGAAATTCAAACTTTTTCGAATTTTGTTACAATTTTTGATTAAAATAAATGTATTTCCCAATAAAATTCAACAATTTTTAAATAAAGTTCAGAAATTGGTGCAAAATAGGAAAATATCGGGGAAAGCTTTTAATTTTTTTCGTAAAATTTTCACGGAATTTTCCACAAAAAGAAAAAAGCCCTGCATCGGATTTCCACCGATGCAGCACTAATACTCTCGCAGCGATACAACAAATATACAGTAAAAGTTTTTAAATGTTCAGCCGAGTTGAAGTAGCTTATCGGTCGGATCCGAAATCGTAAGTGGCTGCACAGCGCACTGGGAAGTTATATATTGTACTTTTATAGTATTTGTATGTTATAGGGATAAGCACGTGGAAAATAAATACCATAGAAAACTTATATATACGCAATTATTACTTTCGGGGAAAATCCCTCACTCCACACACACACACAACTTTCTCCGCAAAGTGGTCCTTGTTTAGCCCCGCTCCTCGGCCTTTCCTGCGGGTGGTGAGAGCAGCCAAGTTACCCGGACAGACAATGGAAACTTACTTAAACAAATTATTTTCTCCGATTTGCCAAATGGGATTTATTTTCTGGGGACGCCATGCGGTCCCCTTCATTTTGCTTTTGTTTGTGGGATAATTTTACGGCAATTAAATTGCTTTTAGGGATTATTATTTTTTTTAGATTTTTTTAAAAATTCCTAAAAATAATGATTTTTAAAAAATTCATGAAAATAATTGTTTTTTAAAAATTCCTGAAAATAAATATTTTTTAAAAATTCTTGAAAATAACAATTTTGTAAAAATTCTTGAAAATAACAATTTTTAAAAAATTCCTGAAAATAAATACATTTTATAAATAAAGAAATTGTTAATTTTCAAAAATAGACAAAAATAATTAATTTTCAAAAAAATCGTAAAATTATTGAATTTTAAAAAATCTAGACATAAAATAAAAATCGAGCATAAAGTATAATATTTCCTTCGGCAAAAATGCCATTGCAGCCTCCACCGCCACCACCGCCGCCATTTTTATTCAAATTCCGGTGCTCATGTAACCTCCAAAAATAGCGAACGTGAATCTGTAATGTGAACTTGAAATTGAACATGCAAAAGTTCTAATAAGCGAATGTCACACACTGCAAGGTCTCCAGTAGGTGCAACGATAAATTCAGAGCAAATGGGTATAAGCATAAGAATACATATAATATACATTATGTACATATGTAAGTACATATGTAGATACATATGTTATATGTACGTAAATGCAAAAAAGCACACACGTGGAATGATTTCATCAGATCATAGCACAGTGGAAGGAATAAAGAAGTAAATCAAGAGCGAGGCTAAAAATTCAGGATTGATGACACCCGAGCATAATTCTCACCGTAGACTTCACGAGACGCTTGGCAGCTCATGTGTGTAAATATTTATGATGACAATTAATTTTCAATTATAAGTTTACGTTTATCCCTAATAGCAAAAAGTCTCTTTATAGGACGAAAATGATTTTTTTTAATTTGATAGCTTTTTTTAATTTTAATTTAGTTTTTGTATTAATTTTTGCATTTATTTTTGTATTAATTTTTGTATTAATTTTTGTATCAATTTTTGTATCAATTTTTGTATCAATTTTTGTATCAACTTTTGTATTAATTTTTGTATTAAAATTGTATTAATTTTTGTATTTATTTTTGTATTTAAGAAAAAACGATTCCAAGTTGCTACAACTACAATCTCTGAATCTCCGATTTAAATAAATCCAGAATTTAAATCACCGCCCATTTTGTAACTTCCCGCCGCAAAATTCCCATAAAAAGTTAAGTGAGTGGGTTTGGCTCCAGAACATTCCCGCATTCACTCATTCGCCTCCATTAGATATGCTTAGATTTTTGTGAAAACAGCTGTTTAGGCCGGAGTTGTCAACAACAAGGGTTGACATTCCACATAAAAAATTGAATAACTTGGCTGGCTTCTCATTTTCCATTTTTTACCCGCTCAATGTTATGTTGTATACAATGCTTTAATATATACCGGCGGAAGGCGGGGGATTCGGAGAAAGGGAAAAGTATAAGGAAGGAGATATGAGAGCGTTGCACAATCAATCTTTGGATGGGCGCTGCTCCTCAAAAGCAAATGCTCCGCGGTTTCTATTTTCCCTCTCATCGTCTTCTTCTTGTTCCACTTGTTCTTGTATAAGTAATAACAATTGAGTCAATGAAGGATCTTCTGATTCCTTTTTGACGTTTTTGCGTAACTTGAGACTTTTTGCTTATGGAGTGTACATATGTATTTTTTTACAATTTTTTAACTTTGCCCGTATGTACATACATGCTTATGATTTTAAACGCGCTTTCCATCCCTATGGTTTTACATGCTATATACATATAAATTAACGCCCTATTTACATCCCATGCTTGTGCATATGATGTACATATGTACATACAAGAAATGATGAAATAAGTCCGAAAAAAGGAAGAAAAGGTTATGAGTTTCCAATTCTCTCCGATTTTTTCCCCTTTTCCTTTTAAGAGAAAGAGAAAAGTGACAAGACAAAAATAATAATATCAAGTGTATAAAAAGATTGTAAGTTCTCCGGCGGATTGGAGTGATGATAGTTGAGGAAGAGAGTGGGATATTTTTCCGCTCCAACATGAATCTCCCCGCGTCAACATCCCATTGTATTTACCTCTTCCGCTCCTTTACTCCATCATTTCTCTCTGTCCGACGACACCAGAAAAAACGGTTTATGTCCAGAATAATTCCGTCTATTATTTCTATTCTAGTATAAGCTGGCCCTACTGCAGCTTGGTTTATTAAGTTTGGGCAGCTCTGCCGGCAATTCACTCCTTGGTCAGTAAATTCCGCGAATTCTTTTTTACTTACAGCAATATTCTCGTGATTGGTTTCGAAAAATTTGTTTTTGTCGCATTTTCTTCAATTTTTTTAATTTAATTTTTTTTATTTTTAATTCGATTTTTTAAAATTTTGTACTAGATTTTTTAAAATTTTGTACTGGATTTTTTAAAATTTTCTACTGGATTTTTTAAAATTTTATACTGGATTTTTTAAAAATTTTTACTGGATTTTTTAAAATTTTCTACTGAATTTTTAAAATTGTTTCCTCGAATTTTGAACGTGCTATTTTAATTTTTTAATGAAATTTTTAGCGTGATTTTAAAATTTTTTACTTGTAATTTCTCTAATAATTCTAATCAAATTTTTACCCCGCCGTGTTGAATTGTCCTCCAAATGGAATTTACTTCCAATACATGAAATAAATAAAAAAAAGTCCTCACGCAACTCCAATTTGCCAAACCCATGAAGAAGGACGAAATCGTTAAAAAAGTGGAGTGTTCTCCTATGAGGGAAAACCCACTCAAAAACCCACTTGAGACTGTTGCTTGTATTCAGGATTTTTAATATCGGGAAATCTCCGATAATTTCCATCAATTTGTTGGCTTTCCCCCCCTTTTGACATCATATTACATTAAAGGTTTGACAACTCCGAGGAAACCTTTCCTCGTCGGAGTTTTAAGTACCGAACCGAGAGTCGGCGGAGTGTTTGATTTTTTCCCGCCGCAATTATTATTTTTATATAGCGGCGCGCATATGTCCTCGATATTTTCCCTCTATTATTATTACACTATTATTTCCCTCGCGGAGGCTCAGCTCGGCGAGGTCTTCTGGGTCGAGTTTGATGGAAGAGAAGAGGATTAGCTCTGATTCCGCTCCAACTGTCAATGATTTTGTCTTTTGAGGATCATTCTTAAATTATTAGGGGGGAAGCGATTTTCTCTGAATTATTTTCTCCCCGGATTTTTCATTTTCCTCCGTAGGAAAAGCATTATTTTCTTTTCCGCGGCTTATTTTCACTTATGCACATGCTATGTGTTTATATGGGAGTATGTATATAACATGTGTTTATATGGACGTATGTATATTGCATGTGTTTATATGGGAGATTTCATATTGCATGTGTTTATATGGGAGATTTCATATTGCATGTGTTTATATGGGAGTATATGTATATCGCATGTATTTATATGGGAGTATGTACATAACATGTACTTATATGAGAGTATGTATATAACATGTACTTATATGAGAGTATGCATATAACATGTGTTTATATGGGAGATTTTATATTGCATGTGTTTATATGGGAGTATGTATATAACATGTGTTTGTATGGGAGATTTTTTTTTGCATGTGTTTATATGGGAGTATGTACATCACATGTAATTATACGACCATACCCTGTACTACAATAGAAAATCAGGCGCCATTTAAAAGATACAGGGAATTAGCGTATCTTTTAAGAAAAATCCCCGGGAGAAAGGAAAATATTCAAGAGTGTTCTATCGTCTAAAAATAATTTTCCTTATAACAAGAAAAAAAATCCTCTATTACAAAAAGGCTTTTCCTCCAGAAAAGCAAGGTCAATAGATAATAAAAAATGATCGGCTTAAACATACTCTCTCTCTCTTCTTATGATATTTACTATTATTAAAAGCGAGCTGGCTCAGCAAAAAAAAATCTTTTATAAAAATACTCTTCATCCGTCAGCAAGGCAACCGGGGATACTTCGAAGGGGGAGGGCTAGTGAAAATTTGAGAACGACGTTGGGGAAAGTTGAGAAAATAAGAGGAATTAGCATGGGAAAGAAGAGAAAATTTTAAACCAAGAATTAAAAACAATTTATTTTATAATTTAAAAAAATTCTAAAATTTGTTTAAATATTTTTTTTTAATTAAGAAAAATTAAACTAATTAATTTAATTAATTTACAGCGTTTTAGTGACTTGTTGGAGAAAGCGGAAAAATATTTATTTTATTTAAAAATAAGTTTATTTAATAATAATTGTATTTAAAAATAAATAATAAGACATGGGTTTTAAATTCAAAAAAACAAGCCTAAATCTTGAAAAATTTAAAGAAAAATTTTCAAAAGCAAACAATCTGAAAAGGAAAGTTAGAAAAATGGAGGAAGCAAAAAAAAGAAAACAATAATTCGCGGGAAAATAAAGTCTAAAAAGAAAAAGTGAAATCTTCACAAAACTTTCACTCTCTGTCAACAAAAAGATCCGAAACGCACACAAGCTTTTTTTATTATTTATTTACCTGAGCGTAAAAGAATTTAACAAAAAACTCAAAAGTGAGAACGCTATTGAAATTCCCTCATCCTTATCTTCCTCTTACTTTTGCTTTTCATAGGAAAAAACTTTCCCTGCAAAATATTTTCATATTTCCTCGCTATTGTAATTTATTTTGGAGGATCAAACCTCCTTGGGAAATATATAAAAAGAGTTTTGGTATATGGAGGAAGAAAGTAAATGAAATAATTCTAGTGCGATTAATCTACCTACTCTTCCCCTTATTCTTCCCCATTTCCCACTTTCTCTTATTGTATAATAAAACCTTGCGAGGCCTTACAAAAAACCATCAATTACTTTCAAAACATTTCATTTTTCACTCATGACCCCGCACTTTCTCCCGGCTTTCTCCTCTAAAAGCTCCACTTTCTAGGACCACTTTCTAAACTCCTTTTCTTAAAGTTTTTTTATTCGTCCAACACAAAAGCCAAAAGTCACAAACGACTTTTTAGCTCTTGAGGAAGGAGGTTTTTGTGCGGGAATTTTTAATTTATTGGCTCTATAATGTGCGCAATTTTTCGGTTTAATTTTTCAAATTTGATTCAGCATTTTTTTTTGTTAATTTTGACTGCTTTTTTTAATCTTATTTATATTTTATTTTAGTTAGGTAATTTTATTTTTTAGTTTAGAAATTGTATTCCAATGCACATTTTTTAATTGGTAATTTTTAAATGGCATTCAGTTTTTTAATTAAAAAATATTCAGTTGGTATTTTTAATTTGTAATTTATTTTTAATTAAAATCGTAATTGAATTTGTACCCGAATTCATAATTGAGTTTGTAATTGAATTTGTGATTGAATTTGTAATCAAATTTGTAATCATATTTGTAATCAAATTCGTAATCGAATTTGTAATTGTATTCGTAATTGAATTTGTAATTGAATTCGTAATTTATTTTTTATTAAATTTGTAATTGCATTTGTAATTGAATTTGTAATTTAATTTGTAGCTGAATTCGTAATTTAATTTGTAGCTGAATTCGTAATTTAATTTGTAATTAAATTTGTGATTGAATTTGTAATCAAATTTGTAATCAAATCAATCAAATCAATTGAATTTGTAATTGTATTCGTAATTGAATTTGTAATTGAATTCGTAATTGAATTTATAATTTAATTTGTAATTGAATTTGTAATTGAATTTGTAATTGAATTTGTAATTGAATTTGTAATTGAATTTGTAATTGAATTTGTAATTCCATTTGTAATTGAATTTGTAATTGAATTTGTAATTGAATTTGTAATTCCATTTGTAATTGAATTCGTAATTGCATTTGTAATTGAATTTGTACCTGAATTTGTACTTGAATTTGTAATTCCATTTGTAATTGAATTTGAACCTGAATTGGTAATTGAATTTGTAATTGAATTTGTAATTGAATTTGTAATTCCATTTGTAATTGAATTTGAACTTGTAATAAAATTGTAATTAAAGTTGTAATAATTGAATTTGTAATTGAATTTGTAAGTAAATTCGTAATTAAATTTTTAAGTGGATTTGTAAGTAAATTCGTAAAAAAATTTGTAACTGAATTTGTAAATGAATTCGTAATTGCATTTGTAATTAAATTGTAATTAAATATGTAATCAAATTTGTAATTGAATTTGTAATTTTATTAAAAATTATATAATAAAAAAGATCTATTCTCTTTAAATATATTATTGGAGTGTGTGAAAAAATGTGGCGTTTTCTCCCTGGATTTTTGTTGATTTTCCTCCCCGAGAATATTTTTGCTTTCCTGCTCCTGCTGTTGACATTCGTATAAACGTAACGAGGTTCTACAAAAAATAAATAAATTGCGCCTCTGTTTCTTACTTGTGCTCTGAAATCCAAACATTTGCCAAAACTATCAACACCGGCTTAATTAACGCTGTTGCCATTGGTAACGCATCTAAAAAAACTAAAATCCCGGGGATAAAAGCACTGATGAAAATGGGGCGGATGAAATGCAATGCTAAAGAATTTTTATGTTGGACTCAAAAATAAGGAAAGTTAACGTAAGAAATGGCTTTAAAATGTACAGAAAAATGCTTCAAATAATAATTTTGCATTTACTTTTTATGTGAAATAAAACTATATTAAATGGCGATTTAATAAATCATTAAATATTCCAGGTTCCTTCACAAGTTTATTTCCCATGTAAATTCACATATTTTGTGTATTTCAAAATACAAAGGGATCAGAAAATTGAGAATATTTTATAATTTTGGAATTTTCGGGGGGAGAATATTAATAATTCTATAATATTTGGTTTTTCGTAATTTGGTTATTTTCGATATTTGCGGAACATTATAATAACGTGTAAATTGCATTTTAAATAAATTTCTTGTTTCATTTCACATTCATTTTCTTATTTTAATTTTTTTTTAAATTACATTAAAATTAAGAAATTAGATTTAAATTCAATTTTATTATTTTTATTTAAATAATTCGTAACAATTATCATTATTCTCTGACAGGGAGGAGCGCACTTTCATATATTTATGTCCGAGGGTGGCGATGCAGAATTTTTAGAATTTATTCCTTGAGAATTCGTGGCCTCATTAGTTTTTGGTGAAGTTGTTGACGGATTTTCTGTGGAATTAGAATTTATTTTTGTGGAATTTATTTTCGCTGAATGCCCGACGGAATTTTTTGTGGGGATTTTTGGTGGATTTTCGGCCGGGATTTTAGGAGAAATTGGTGCGGAATTTTTTGAAGAATTTACTTGCAAATTTTTAGAAGAACTTGCTCCCGAATTTGTAGAAGAACTTGCTGTCGAATTTTCAGCGGGATTTTTCGAAAAAGTTGAGGATGAATGTTCTTGAGGATTTTTCACAGAATTTAAAACAGAGTTTTTGCCAGAACTTTTCCCAGGATTGGCAGCAGAATTTGTTTCAGAATTCCCAACGGAAGTTTGCCCAGAATGTAAGGAAGAATTCGAAAAATGTCCAGCAGAATTCCTCCCAGAAATTGTCGAAGAAATTAAGGCCGAGTTTTTCGAACAAATTGCACCGGAATTCAAAGTTGAGTTTTTGGAAGAAACTGTCGCGGAATTTAAACTCGAATTTTTTAAACAGATTCCCGCGGAATTCAAACCAGAATTTTTAGAGCATCCCGCTGAAGAATTCCCGCCAGAGCCCGAACCCCCAGAAGACACACCAGGCGAGGCGCAGGGGGAAATCCCCGAGCCGGAATTACAGCCAATTATTGTCGCGTCCAGAGCGCCGCTCCAGTGCGCCAGCGCCGCCGCGCCCCTCTCCATCAGCGGGTGTTCAACTTTATTCAGCTGGCTATTAGAAGAACAACTTACTACTGCGGCTTGCAAAAGCACTTTCTTCGTCTTCTTAAAATGTTTCTTCTTCGGGGAATTGTTGTCCGAGATCTCCGAACTACTCATTTCTTCCTTCAAAAGATACTTTAGACGCTCGCGCTCCTGTGAACTGTCCGCTCCTTCTCGCTCGTACGAGGCCAGGCATAAAGCTGTGTTAAAAAAAATCAAGGATTTCTTTAAAATATTTTAAATAAAATGGTTTTTATACTTTAAAATAGTTTAAAAAAAACCATTTTCATCACCTAAAAACAGTGAAAAACCTAAATTTTGTATGTCAAAACCTTGTACTATGAAAAAACATTAATAATTGTTTCGATTGACGGTTTTTCCTTGTTTCATGAAACTCCAGGGATGGACAAATAAAATTGTAAATTCTTGTATTGTATTGTATTCTTGGATTGTAAAAACCACAAATTGCAACACCATAAGAACACATGTTATTTTCCGCTCTCCACTTATTTTCATTGCTATCAAATCGCTCACGCACTTTTCTCTTATCTTTTTTACTAACGTTTTTCTCCCTCTCGCTTGCTCCTTAAACGACTCGTCACCTATTTATTCAATGGCAGACTCATTTTCAGGGGAGCAAACACTTTCGTGTGTAAAGGGAAAACTTTCTTGTATAATTTTATTCCCTCATTTTACACGAATTTCGCCATGTTTAAGATCCTCATACCTCTGTTTATGGAGTGAGGCCCTTCAAATTCAGGGTTTTTTTTAATTTTAATTTTTTCCCTAAAATAATTTTTTTAACAACATTTTGATGCATTTTTGGTGTTTTTAGTAAGTTTTTTAATTCGTCACTATAAGTTTATGAGGCCTACTAAAGCTGGTTTTTTTAAAGTTTACATATCAATTTTGCTCTTTGAGTTGAGTTTAAAAAAAAAATTTTGGCAAATATTTTTGGCAAATACATCTCTAGAAATAATGCAGCATTTTAAAATGACTGCGACCAACACAGAAGGAAAACATTACGTTCTATATATAGATATAGAGTTTCGTTTGAAATAAAGCGGAGCAATAGGATCTCTCCACGGAGAAACTATAATTGCAGCTATTTTATTTTTATGGCCTCCCGCTCAATTTCAGTACTACTTTGCTGTTACTACCTTCTTTTTTCCCCTTATTTTTCTCCTTTTTTTTTTATCTCCTCCGTCATTTTCTACCCCTGCAACTACCGCTGTAACAATTAGGAACGCCGGAAGCTTTGCTGGCTTCGCAGTAATTTTGGAAGGCGGGAAACTAAAAAAAACTTTTGACGATTTAATGCTTAAATGCTTATCTCGGTGTTTGTTTACTGCTGCTTTCAAGGTTTCGCGCTCCAAGTTTTACGTGACGTTTTGAGGGCGGGATTTCTCAAGGTTTTTTTTTAAATTTGAATTTTGTTTTTACATAGGAAATTTTCATCAAAATTCTTTTAAAAAATTAAGGTTAAAATTGCATGTCAAATTTGAAATTAAATAATTCAAAAAACCAATTCAAAAAAATTATTCAAAAAATAAATTCAAAAAATCAATTCAAAAAATCAATTCAAAAAATCAATTCAAAAAATCAATTTAAAAAAGTAAAAAAAAATTATTTAAAAAAACAAAAGGGCGCAGGAAAATTATTAGCAAATTAATTTAATTGAAGTTCCGGTTGGAAGTAGAAAAAATAAAAATAAATAAATAATCCTTTGAAAAAAACCACTGAGGAGTATACGTAAATTAGCCCGCGATTAACCTCCAGATTTAAAATTTATTTACTACAAAAATCCAGCAGAAGAGAATTTAGACCCGCCGCATAAATTTGGTATTCCTCGGATTTTACTACTGCAATAAGTTTGCTTTGAGCGTGAATTTTAAACATTGGAGTGTCTTCTTGGAGGTTTTTGGAGTTCGGACAAGTCAAGTGATTTGGCCTATGGACTGCTGTGGTAGTGTACATATATGCAAAAGTATAATGTTATGGAGATAGTACATGTACATATGTACAGCACTAATCGTAAGTGCTTGCGTGCCTGTTGCATTATTCATAAGGGACGCAAGTTCTGCCGTACAGCCTTTTCCGGGTCACCCGGGTCCATGTTATGTGGCAATAAGTGTCGTCTGTATCTGATGTTTATATCAACGGAACTTGTGCAATCGAGGGTCGATCATGTATTCTTGAATTATTCAAGGACGGAAGCACGCTTTCCCTTTGCCTTGGGGAATTTAATTTATGAATATAGGTGTACACAGTTAATACTTTTATTAAAAAACCATAAATTTCATTCTCAGTTTCCACTTCTTGTCTTGTTGTGGAACAAAAAAAACATAATCAAATTTGGCCTCCTTAATTCAATTTTTGTAGGAAATTATACACAAAATTTCCTACACACTTCAAATATTCATTAATACTCTCCACAAGCCTTAAAATATACTTTCTCGTAGTTACAAAAAACCAGGTTTTTTGGGGAAATATTTACTGAGGCCTAGTTATTGCCTTTTAGTAGTTACTAATTATAAAGAGGCCAGATTTTTAAAATTGTGAGAGGCCTCAAATCAATGGTTTTAAGCTAAAAAAAAATACGCAAATTTTTTACAAATAATTTTCCTGATGCCTCAAACTGTTGGTTTCTGTGGTTCTGTTGAGGCCAGATTTAAAAAAATTAATTTCTCTCTAAAGTTTAATTTTTTCGATACTCTAATAATGAATATATTTATAATTAGGAAAAGAGGCCCAGGGGTTTTTAAATGAATTTATTTTAATTGAGGGGCAAGGTAATTGAGGTTAATTTAGGTGATCAATGGTTTTTTATTAACTTCTAATAATGAACGCAATGATGACCGCCCCCACAAACCAATCAATTTCTAGTATATTTTATACAAAATTTGTTCCGCGCATATTTCGAAAAAGCATACATTCAGGCCCCTGAAAAATTTCCCATTTTATACACTTATTGTTATGCATTCTATGTATGTTAGCTCGTCGATTCCGCCTCAATAGTAAATTTAATCATGCATGCATGTCTTCATGTGCTCCTTTGTATTCAATTCCTCACACGCTATTAATAGAGGCACGGGGTTTATTATTATATGAGGAAAGTATAAAGGGCTGGGAATGAACCGTTTGACTCTTTATACATGTGACTTTTACTTTATAGTTTCCCTCTTTTCCTTGAATTTTGATTTTTTTTATTGGAGGAAATAAACGCGAATCCTTTGTTGACTTTTGGTGTTTGAAAAAATTAATGGCCTTAATTACTACTACAGATTTCACGCCCCATTAAAATTTTATTTCCTGTAAATTGCCAGATTTAAATTTTTATTATGGGTTTCCAGTGGTTCTGACTTTTTAAATAATTACTTAAAACTATAGAATGCTGCGAGCAGAAATAGAAATTAAAATTTGTTGTCAAAAGTTCCAACTCTTAAAAATTCCACTCACCGCTCTCCGACAGCATCGGCGACGTATTCAAAGTATTGAGGACTGGCTGGACCTTCGGGAAGGAGCAGTGGACTTGCTGCAATGCTAAGACCTCCGTGACTTGCTTGGCGAGCTGCCAAATCTTCTCGAAGTTAATGTAGCCATTAGGGAGTCTATATGGGAATAAATTAATTTCGGAGATTTTAAATTCTCCTTTTGACCAAATGCAATTATTTTTTTAGGATTTTTCCAAACTTTGTCCTGTTTTACTTGGAATCATTGGCTTAATTTGCTCATAATTTAATTTTAATTGTTACATTAGACAATTTTGCAATTTAAATTTTCCAAGTTGGCCCCATTTATTTTGGCGCCTCTTTTTAGGTTTTTGTGTTTTAATTCCCGATTTTTGAATTATTTGAAAAAAAATTGGAATTCTCAATTTAAATTTTGGGAACATTTATTTCAATTTATTTCAAACAAAAATTTGTGAAACTGTTAATTTTAAAACATCAAATTTACGTATCTAAAGAGTTTTAAATTTGAGGGCCTCACCCGCTCTATAAACCATTGGAAGAATTGGAAAATATTTAAAATAGTTAATAAGCTCGTCGACGTTTCATGAGAAAAATTAAGAATTTGGACACAATTAAGCCATTGGGAATGATTTTTATTTGGGACTTGACACATTTGGGAAGTGTTAGCCCATTAGAGACTCCCGTCCCAAAAAGGTTTTTCATGTCAAGAGGAAATTAATCCGCGGGGCTCTAAAGGGGATTTTTCCGAAAAAATCTTTTGCCGCCAATCATATCCATATAATATTAATACATGCGGTATATACAGATATGATCATGTATAGACTATATTACCATGTATATAAATATATAAGTATGTACGTAACATATGACAAAGAATACGGAATAAGATCCTGCATGAAAAAAACTTACTTGGAAGCACAGCCTTCATTTAAAAAGTACAAATCTTTGACGAGCAAAGAGAAAAAAGGAATCACAATTTTTTGCCGCTCATCCAACACTCCGATGGATCGCCAGACTGCATCCTGCAAGTTTGAAAAACCGATATTATACATGTATTAATACATACGTATGTACGTACATGCATCAGAATTCTCTCTTATATTTTTTATTCCATAAAAACTGTAGACAAAAAATATATAATATAACTTTCATAATATAGAAATCATATTGTACATACAAAGTAACATATGTAAATATAATAAGTGAGGCCCTATGCCCTATAGGCCTCCTCCTATGTATTCACGCTCATTGGAGAAGAAGCTCCAATACTTTTGGAAAAATATCTACATTGAACGACAGTATACTCGAGTAAAGCAAAGAAAGTTTTGCAAATAATTCAACTTTTACGATTCCTTTCTTTCCTCTGACTTGACTGTCTCTTCCACTTTCACATTTGAATTTCACTGGCGCCTCCGTTTTATCATCGGATTAAGATTTCAGCGGGATTTGCTCTTGATAAGGCGCTGGGGTGTAGAAGAGTGGATATTTTTTGGAAAGTCAGGATTTTTTTACAGGAAAAGACCAATATTTAAGAGAAAATAATTTAAAAATGAGGAACAAAAACCCAAAAATTGACAAAAAAACGACAAATTGAGAAACGAAAACCCAAAATTTTAGGGGAGAAACCCCAAAAATTGAGGAACAAACCCCCAAAATTGAAAAACAACAACCTTAAAATTGAAAAACAAAAAACCCGAAATTGACAAACAAAAACCCCAAAATTGACAAACAAAAACCCCGAAATTGACAAACAAAAACCCTAAAATTTGCAATGATGGGCTAATATTTTTTAAACAAAAACCCAATATGTCCAGACTAAAAAACAAAGCTTATAATATAATTCGTAAAAAATCAAACCTGCTATCTGCAAAAAATTTGGAGAGCGAAAAGCCCAAAAAGTGGAGGAGAAGCAAGAAAACAAAAATTTGGAGACTGAAAATAGAGCAAAACACAACTTTCCCCCAGAAACTAAAAGTAAACTGCTTGGTAAAATGATGACAATGATAAAGAAAAGGAGACCAGAGGCGATGATATTGTATCACTGTATATAGATAATTTAGTATAAAACCACACAGCTGGCCGTACCTTGAGTTGAGATCGATACGAGGAGAAATTAGCAGAGGGATCCATTTGATGTTCGAGGACGGCTAGTTGAGCAGTGCACACTTTGTTCCACTGTAATGGTTAACCCCACGGACGAAGAACCGTCAGGCCGGAACGGACGGAGTCATAAGAGTAAAAATTCCTATTTTAACTTCCATCCCTTCCCGTCCACTCTCCATTTTAATCACAATCTTTGAACTTTGGGCAAAATTGTAGGGAAGGATTTTAAGGAAATGCGCGCGGGAAACTATTTACAGGTTTTTGAGCATTTTTACCTAGACACCAGTTATTTTAATTTTAAAACGGTTTTTATTTTAAAATAAAATTCGTATTTAAAAGCTAGCACGGATGACAAATTTCGTTTTTCAAAGAGGCCGGTTTTAATGTTTTGAATTTACATAAAAATTGCAGCCGCAATTAAAAAAATTGAAATGAGGCCCCATTTAGAAAACATTAAAACGAGGCCCAATTAAAAAAAATTAAAATGAGGCCCAATTAAAAAAATTAAAATGAGGCCCAAGTTAAAAAATAAATAAAATGAAGCCCAATTAAAAAAATTAAAATGAGGCCCAAGTTAAAAAAAATTAAAATGGGGCCCTGGTTTAAAAATCAAAACGAGGTCCAATTTAAAAAAAAAAATGAGGCCCAAGTTTAAAATTTTTTATTTCTTAAGGAGACACAATTTTAAAAAAATAATAAAAATGAAGTCCAGTTAAATAAAATTAAAGAGTTATGAGGCGAAAATTTGAAGAAATTCAAATGAGGCCAAATTTTCTATAGGCTAATCTTTCTGAATTTTAAATGCAAATTTTTAATTAATTTGAAACCATGGTTATTTGGGAGAAATGTAAAAGATAATGCAGCAAAATATAAAAACGCAATTGAAAGAGAAAAATTCCAATAAAAATCCGAGAAAGTCCTAAAGAAGAAAAACGCACCGCAGTGAGAAAGTCATATAAGGAGGGCAAAAATCGCGAGAAGAGGCAGGAAGAGAAAAACAGCCATTAATTATTTTTCCTTGCTGGTGCTTGTGCACTCGCCAAAACCAAACTCAAGTTGACATAGAAGAACTTTATCCCATCAAATTCATTCTCATTACATTAGTCCCTCCATTATATAGACAGGCTGTGGAGGAGACGTAACCTCAGATCTGTGTGTGTTTGTGTGTGTGTTTCCCTATGACGCTTTTGGATGTTTCTTCTGGAACAAGACAACATCACTTTGGTTAACTTTCCTGACACGTGTTCGTCTGGTCGCTTCAATTTTGCCAAATGGATCCGTCGCCCCCTCAATATATTTATTTCATTTTACTTGCAAGTAAACATTACATTGATTGGATTGTTGTTTTATTTTCATCATATTATTTTTCTCTTCGTGTAATTAAAATTTTTATTTATTTTTGAATTTAATTTTGTCGTAGTAAATTTCCTATAATTTGAAAACAAATCTCCTGTTTTCCTCAAATTTACAGCCTTAATTTTCAACATGTTTACCACATGAATAATTGCTACTAACTTCCGTTTGTTTTTCTTGTGAATTTTTAAAATTCTGTTCGTGTTCTCCTGCAATTTCCTGATAATTGACGTCGGAAAATTCTGAACGCGCCTAACAAAAACAAGTTTTTCAAACCCACGAAAACATGTTACATTATTGGGAATTTGTAGGTTTTGAATAATAAATTCAATAGAAAAGAAAACGAATAATAGGAAAACGTTTGAAAAAAATTCTTGAATAGTATTCTTATCATTTGAAAAATATTTAAAGTAAAATGGAATAAAAACACGATTAATGAAATACGCCACAATATTCCGCAATTCGATGAAACTAAATCTAGGAAATTTTCTCTTCAGTTGAACAGGAAAAATGTGAAAACTTGAAAAAATCATGAGGCTCGTTACCTTCCCGAGAAACCTTCATCCCTTCCCTGTCACTTCTGACATCCTTCCCCTGAAACTTTGAACAAAACTCACCGAGATGGAATTATTATATTTACAATCCTCTCGGGACATCAATTCCTCAAGACTTGTGTCATTCTTGATCAGCGCCTCTTCCCATTTCTCACTGCGGCAGTAGAGCCTCACTTGAGGTTTTTTTTCCTTTTTTTTTGTATCTCGATTTATGTCGTAAATGTTAAGTGGAATGCAATGACTAATCAGCAGCAGCGCTTTTGAGTATACAGAAACCAGGCGAATTTGCTCGATAAAAGGGAAATAGGAGGATTTGGGAACATATTGGTTTTCATGAGGGTGAAGATGTGGAAGTAGATAAAGTGCCGTACCGTTTTCTTAAGCCTCGCCACAGGTGCCATGTTCAGCCCCGCAATGATGGCCATGAGTGAGTTGAAGTTGCCGATGTGGAAGCACTCCTGAGCCACTTCTATCCAGTACTCAACGAGGCGGACGCGCGACTTTTTCTTCGGAACCTTGAACACCAACCAATGTTTTATAATGCCCGTCTAAAGCTTATTCCACTCACGAATTCCAAACTTATTTCCCTTTTATGCACCCAAATTAGCTATACACGGCCTGTAGGCTCTCGGCGAGATTTTATATTTTCGAACTGAACTTTCGCGGTTCATGGTTTGCAAATTAAACATTAAAAATATATGCAAAAATTGATACAAAAATTGATACAAAAGTTGATACAAAAGTTGATACAAAAATTGATACAAAAATTGATACAAAAATTGATACAAAAATTAATACAAAAATAAATAATAAATAAACTTTGTCCATTAAAATTTGTCTCTTCATTTGTGAAGTTAATCATGAGCTTCAAGCTTTATCTAAAGGAATGTGGAATGTGGACCGCACTCCATAAAAAACAAAGTCAAATGAAACCTCTCCAAAGCCAAACCAAAAAGCTGCCACATGTGTCAACACACCTACGTAAAAGCGATAATGACAGGTTTAATGACATGTCGTGCAGTTCAATTATGTTGGGCTTGGGATTAAAATTCCAATTTAATTAACACAACTCCAATTATAATTCCTATTCGTTCCCAAATAAATGTCAGTTTATTTTAAATATGGAATGAATCGGGATTTTTTTTTCTCATGTGCTCCCTTGCTTGTGTTGAATAATTCCATTCATACTTGTCAAGGTCATTTAATCTTCCGTACAGTATGTATATTACATAATGCTACAGCATTGTATTTAATATGTACGTCCACGTTCCATAAAGCCAGAGCTATACACAGATATTCAGGACTCCCTGCCCTATGTGTGTGAGAGTTTCTGTTGTTTTTTTGTATGTGTAAGTAAAAATTTTTCTACTCCTTTTATTCCCTCAATATCTCTCTCTCTCTCTCTCTCACTGAGAAACTCTGAGCTCTCTGCTGGTGGCTCCATTTTTTATTAAAGCTCCAAGGATGGTCTGATGAGGTCGTAGGCGGGAGTTTTGGATCGAATTTTCTTTGAGCTCAGCTGCTGGAATTTTTGGAATTTCATTCTTTTTACGACTGAGGAATTTCAGTATTTATTTTAATATTCGGAGCATCTCTCAAGTGTGATTTCACCGTCAATTAATTAGTTTCAGTGCATTTATCATTGGAGTCACATTTTTGTGTTTAGTTTCTGCCTAATTTTTGAGTTCAAAAAATATTTATTTTATTTCTCCATATTTGTTTTATTGTGATTTGTGAAGTCTGTTTATTTATTTTATTTTATAAAAATTTTATTTTTGATATTATTGAATTTAGTAAAATTTAAGTTGTTAATTATTTATTCTTTTCTTTAAAAAAATTTATTCCTATTTTAAAATGCAATTATTTATTTGTCTGTATTGAATTAAAAATTATTTTTCCTGGAATCTTCAACGCTTGAACTGATTATCTGCATTATTAGGAATTTTTGAAATGAACTTTGTGGTGATATTTGTGACGACAATCATTTCCTGAAAAATTGCAGATAAGATAAATGGTGATAATAAAGTAATGACTCACTTTTATTATTTACTTCCTCTGAATAAAATAATAATTTCTACCTTCTTGATAACAAATAAATAATAATTAAATAAATATGAATTCCAAAAATTACGAATAAATAAATAATTTAATAATAATTTTTAATGGAATTGTGGTTGTTGAAATATTGAGTCACCATTTGTACAAATATAATCCCTCTTTCTAAAGAAATATTTAAGGAAAGGAAAATAAAAATAATAAATTATTATATTACCAAAACTATAATAAAATTTATTTTAGTAAAAAAGGAATAATGCTCTGAAATGAACGTAAAAGCATTTTTGTGTATAAAACTATTCACTGTAGGAATACAAACGTCATATAATAGAAAATATTTTGTATCACAATGATTAATGTCTACGAACGTGAGTGTGTCACTTTCTATTGTTTAATGATCAGTAAATATATTACATTTACAAGTGTTAATTTGCTGCAGGAGCGTATTTACAACGTGAGAGATGGGCTTTTTTTTGAAAAAATTTTCAAAATAATAATATTATTCTCATTGCGAGAGAAGCATATATTTATTATTTTATACAAGTATTACAGAATTTTACTACAAAGTTGCAAAGCATGTATAGTTGTTTGTTATTTTTTACGAATTTTTTTTACTCTTGACTGAGCTGTCAGTCTGTCATAATTCATATCATTATTATTATTTACTATTATATGTACATTTACAACTGTAATGCTTTATAATTTGTAATACTTTTACTTGAAATGCTTCTTTTCTTAAAAGTACAAAGATTTGTTTAAACTTTTAAAGAAGGATTTTTCGACGTTTCCTAGTAAATTAGAGTTTTGATGGATTGAAAGAATGACAGGGGAAATCACGCAATTTTATAGAGATGTCTGGTTTTTTGAAGGAAATATATCTTGAGGAAATATTGACGTTTATAAAAGTTTTTTCTGTATTTTATGTCATAATTTCCATGAAAGTTGATGGGGGGAGATATGGGCTTGAAATTTATTTTGTGCAATTTGTTTTGCAATCTTTAAAAACTTTGGAATTCGTAAAATTATTAATTACTCAACAAATATATACTTACGATATTAAATTATAATACACCATAAATAAATAGAAAATAAATAAATAGGAAATTATTTTTAAATAAATAATAAATAAATGAATCAAGTGTAGTAGAAATTATTCCGGGATTTAATTGCAAAATTTGAATATTTGTAGGTAATTTTGTAAAAATTTAGAAATCATTTTAATTTGAGCTAATGAAATTTATTTGTCTGATTTGCAGGTGTAAATAATATGACTGATCAAGTAAATGAGAATCTTTCTCGGCCGGGCTCCTCACAACAAAATAATGTACCGTTTAGTACACAACAGAAAACACCGTCAAAAGCGGATCAGCAGCGGTTAGAAAAAATCACAGCCCTCCGGGAAAAACAGAATAGTGAGCGGCTGAAGAAACTTGAAGAGCTTAAAGAACATGTAAGAAAGTTTTCAAAATATTTATTATTATTATTATTTATTTTTATTATTTTTATTATTATTATTATTTATTATTTTTATTATTATTTATTTTTATT
>JAQGAK010002142.1:0-22806 GCA_034696945.1 Lipothrix lubbocki
GGACAGACGTCCGAAACGTTGTACTAATAAAATATGTACTGAGTGAACAAACCTACCTTATAAACATTGATTTACTAAATTATTGTTTATCTTTAATTTCTACATATATGCGAATACACACAGTTTACATAGTTTCAATTTCAATATACCTAATCGTATTTCTTTGAGGATTGCATTTTTCAATGTTTGAGTATATGTATGTCATGATTAAAATTAAAAAAAAATAATTATGTATATAAAGATCTTATTTCATGGTTATACTTTTTAAAATGATAGGTATCAATTTCGTAAATGATTATATTTTCTTTTTAAATACTTACAGATATCTATTTCATAATATTTTTTAATTGCTTAAAGATGTCCATTTCTATAATCATTTTGGCGATTGAAAAGATATTTATTTCCCTATTCAACTAAAAAGATTAATGACAATTTCTCATGATTATTTTTTAAAGTAATAAAGATATTTTTGACGATTAATTTAAAAAAATAACGAAGATATTTCCACATGATTTAATCATTCCTCTACATAATAGGTAAATATATTGATTATAGTTTTTCTAGAAACTGTATAGGTAAACTTGGTTAGTATTAGAAAATTATTTTTAACAATTATATTATGTTACCACATGACAATTGTTAGTGCTCGTCGACATAATATAATTGTTAAAAATAATTTTTAACTATTAAAGTTTACTTTTTCGCTCCCAATATTATTTTAGTTTAATTGTTTCTAAATGTATTATCACTAAATTATAAAATAAATACTATTAGATATTTTATTAATTGATTATTGTTAATTTGTATTTTTTGCTTATGAATTGTAATTACAAATTAATTATTGTAGGTAAATTATTATTATTAATAATCTTCATTAAACGATTATTGCCTAATAACATTATAAAAGTGAATATTCTTAAATTTCTTCTTATTCATTAATTTATTATCAATTATAGTCAATTCATTTTATTACTTGATTACATTTAAATTATTTTATGATTCCCAATTTATTTTATTTAATAATTACTAATTTTATTATAGTATAAATTATAAATATAATTTACCTATTATATGATTCATCCCATCCATCATCCATCTATCTCCCTCCCATCCGCCTTCTAAACGGAAACGGAGAGCCTACCTATACATTGGGGAGAAGTGATACACACAAAAATACATAGTGTGTACACTACATAGTACTTTTACTATACTATAATATTAGGTAGGTATATAGTACCTATATGTATAATCCAGCTATATACAATAAGGACAATATAACAATAAAATACAACAATTAAATAATTTAATAATAAATTAATATTCCTTTCACAATAATTCATACCATAATACATACCTACTTTTTACTCTTAACACTATATATATATAATTAACTATAAAAATGCACCCAGAGATTCTCAATCCCAACATTATCAATTATACCCCATAATACCCCAGAAGCCCATAATCAAACCCTTTGAACCCAAATTGAAACCCTTTGAGCCCATAATCAAACCATTTGGGCCCATAATCAAACCCTTTGAACCCAAATTGAAGCCATTTGAGCCCACAATCAAGCCCTTTGAACCCAAATTGAAACCCTTTGAACCCAAATTGAAACCCTTTGAACCCACAATCAAACCCTTTGAACCCTCAATCAAACCTTTTGAGCCCACAATCAATCCTATTTAGCCCTTAATCAAGCCCTTTGAACCCATAACAATGAAACCCTTTTGGGCCCACAATCAAGCCCGTTGCTATACTACAAGTATAACTATCCATGGGCATGGGTATCACAGTACGGAAATTACAATGAAGAAGACAGGAAGAAGGAGCGGAGCGACCAGCCAAGAGACCAGAGACCAGCGTTGAGAGATGATGAGTATGAGGAATGGGCAGATTAGCCCAGGATCATCATCATCCTGATGGTAATGATGGCAATGATAATGATGAGCTTTATAGCCGAGAGATGAGAATCATAAACCTTTATCTTAGCAGGAGCCGAAGAATAAGTAAGAAGAAGAATAAGCAGCAGCAAGAGAAGATGAAGAACGAAGGAGCAGCGGACGAAGAAGAAGAAGCTTAAGAAGAAGTCGAAGAAGATGCATAAGATGAGGAAGACCAACAATAAGGAATTGCATTGCATGAGCTCTGATCTCTGAGGATTGAGATGAGCCTTTAATAGCCGAGCTGAGCTGAGAGATGAGATGAGTTTTGAGCTGCCCTGGTTGAGCTCTTCTGCTATATATGCTGATGTTGATGAGGAGAAATGCATTTTAATAAACAACAACAAGAGAAGCAATAAGCAAAGGGAAGAAGAAGAAGAAGATTCGTTTGGAGGAGATGTGAAGTCTTGAATTTTGACTGAAGAGTTGGGGCGGCACACCCCTGGTTACCTCTGTTGCTGGTCGCTAGAAGTGTTAGTTGTAGTGTAAAAGCAAAAGGATTGTGTGTGTGTCTCTTCCCTGTTCCTTAATAAGCAATACATATGTGTTCGAATGTTGAATGTGTGAGATCTGAGAGTCTCTCAGAGGAATAAACAGCAAAAATACACATCAAATCACATATATTATTCCTTCTATATTATTACTTATTATTCTTCTTCTTTACAACTCCTTACTTACTTACCTTTTATATATTTACTCTTCATACTACTCTGCTCGAGAGAGAGAGAATATCGGAGTTTAAAGGGACCATAAAAATTTCAACAATAACAACAACAACAATAATAAAAGGAGAACAGTATTTTATTTTATTTATAAAAAATAGTTCAATATTGTTTTTTTTTTGGAAAAAGGAATAATTAAAATTTTAATCACATATTTTTATTATGGAGTCTGCTCCCAGGCAGCTCCTTGAGGTAGGCTGCGAAATTAAGAACCAGCACAAATTACCCTGCACCGTCTTGACTGGTCACTGGTAATTAATCGGTAAATATATTTTTATTAGTTTTTTTGAAGTGTCTGAATTTTTATTTATTTTTTTGGGTATCGTTCTGTATTTTTCCCGTGTAGTTTGTATGTGTGTGTCAAAAATCCAATATTTTGGTAAACAGGTCTCGGATTGTTTTAGTATAGCTCAGATTTTAATAATTCGGAGCATAATTTGAGTCAAATTGAAGTTCATCTTATTCCGGTTCTTGTTGTAATATTGTGAATAGGTTGGAATTCAGGTGGAATTTTAAGTTGTGAAACATTTGTGGGGTTTGATTTGATTTTGTATGTTTGATTTGACTTGTGTTTGATTTGATTTGTATGATTGATTTGATTTGTGTTTGCTTTGATTTGTATGATTGCATTGATGAGTTTGAAATTTTAGATTTTGGATCAGTTTGAAAGCATGTGCAATAATTGTTGGAGATTTCAAGACATTGGAATTGGAATAATTTGGAGAGAATTTTGTTATAGAAGAAGTTCGTTATAGAAAAAGTTCATTTTTGGATGAGTTTGATGAAGCTTGCGAGATTGTGAGTTCATTTCAATGGAAGTTCTTGTGTTAAGTAATAATTTAAAGTTCATGGATTTAAAAGGAATAGTGGATTGATTTTTAGGAAGTTGATGAGTTCTTCAAAAAGTCCTTCCTTCTCCTTAGGAATATTAACATTTATAAACATATCTTTCGGGATACTGACTATTGTGAGTTCGTGAGAAAGGATAAAAAAGTAGGTTTTGTGGGCATGTTTAACCACAAAAACTGTAAAATTGTTAAAAAGTGCATTACAAGCCAGTATACATTAATTGTGTGTTTAGGGAAATTAAACTGTCAACAGGACTGTGTGCTGGGCTCAAATAATCATTTATTATTGTATGTAGCTGATGTTTTTCGGTTGTTCTTGTTTTGTCCGATTTGCAAGTTGTTCATTGTGCAGGTGGAATTGATATTATTTTAATTATGCAGGTGGATTTGATATTAATTTTGTTGTGAAGGTGGAATTGGTATTATTTTATTTGTGCAGGTGAATTTGATATTATTTTAATTGTGCAGGGGGATTAATATTACGGCAATATTATGTAGGTGATATTAGGATTATTTGTCATTGTTTTTCGAAAAGTCGGAAAGGCATCGACATAGGCAGGTAGGAGCTTTTTAAGGAGCTTATAATGGTTTTCGATTAAATTTCGAATAATAATACACTACATTTTTATCATAAATCTTGTGTCTTGGTTTGTAAATTTGTAACTGATTTCAATTGTGTTCTCTTAAATTTGACGTATATAGTGATGTTGAAGTTAAAACGACCCAACTGGACACACTGAACGGCTGTTGTTGATATTCGGTTGAACAGAGAAAAAGGTATTTAAGTATACATTTATGTGTAGGGAAGTTCGGAGGATATCGGTAATACCGATCTCTGTATGTAGTTTTGCAAGTATTTGATATGCACGAAGAATTATTATTATAGTAAAGATAAAATACTAGGAGAGATTTATAGCAAAATTGCTCTATAATGTATAGGCTTTTGAAATAAACCCTTTCTAATAGGTCCTTGAAAAAACCTGAGGTTCTGATTCTGAGAAATAATAAGGATTCAAAGAATTTGCTTTTGTCGTCAGTGTATGACATTCCTTTATATTGAAATGATTGAGTATAGAATATAGGAGGTATTGTATTGTGTAGTGTCCTATATGTATTATGAAGTAATAAGTGTAGATTATTAGATCCGGGCTTAAGTAATTAAAGAAGTGTCTGAAATGATTCAAGACATTGACATTACACATGTTACTATGTATGATTAAGCACCGAAGGGTTTCTATTAATACATGGTATGGTAGGGTGAAAGTCAATGTTCGTGTACGAAATTCGTTGATCTATCATATTGTGCTAATGGATTGCGTTAACTACAGATACTGCTGCCTTCGACATATAGGGAGAGTTAAAATCGGGATTATATTTTTGAGATCTGCTGCGCCAGACTGGGTCAACTTCCGACAGAACAAGAAGTGCAAAGAACTCGTTCGGGGAGTATATTTAAAAGCTTTCATAAGTTTAGGAAATAGGAAACGGGAAGAAAGTCTTATTTCACATAGAGTTCAATGAAAAGAATTTCAATACGGGA
This sequence comes from Lipothrix lubbocki, assembly GCA_034696945.1. Lineage (NCBI taxonomy): Eukaryota > Metazoa > Arthropoda > Collembola > Symphypleona > Sminthuridae > Lipothrix > Lipothrix lubbocki. The sequence continues at coordinate 5,054 of JAQGAK010002142.1, forward strand.
TGTTTCACCTACATCCAAGATGCCCTCCTGGCTTACGCATTCGGGTTCTGTGAGAACTTGTGTGTTGAGTGTATATGTATACAGCTATTTTGAGATCGAGGCTATCGGTAAACACGTGGTGTACGCCAGCTTTTCGTTTCAAATGACTGTCTGGCTCTCGTCGCTGTTTATTAGATAGTGCCCTTTATAATTTGTTGCAAACCGAAAAATTCGGAAATTGAGAAGCAACGCTGCAGTCAAAGTTCGGCGTTTAGGCGTGAAAATATCCCATCACAAGCATCAAATCGCGGCGGTTTTACCTGTTAATAATAATCTATGGTGTTGATTGATTTACAATTTAAAAAATTTATTAAGTGGAATTGATTTCATTTTTGACACTTTTTATTGCTTTGTGCAGACTAAATAACAACAATGACACTTGGAGGTGGATCCCACGCAGAATCTGCTATGGCAGCCTTTGCTCGACGTCAGGGGCAACTAGATTCATGGCGGGATTCGGATACTGCAAAAGAAAGTTCTGATATACGGAACCGACCTAAAAGGGTTAAATTTGCAGACAAGTGTATTTTTCAGGCAGCATGTGCGTCGAACGACAAAGCTCAAGTAGCGAGAATGGTACATGACGGGTATGACATCAATGCAGTTGATGAAGATGGAATCACGGCTCTCCACCAGGTATTTTCCTTGAACTATCAGTAATTATTATTATTTGACCAATTTTGGGATAAAGCTAAAATATTTGTGCGGTTTGTACAGGCTTGTATTGATGACAATTTTGAAATGGTTGAGTTCCTACTTGATAATGGAGCTGATGTCAATATCAGTGATAACGAGGGGTGGACGCCGTTGCACGCTGTAGCATCTTGTTGCTACGCTTCCATAACAAAGTGAGACCACAGTAAATTGTAATGTATGATCAGTTAAAATTCACCTCATAAACTATGTGTTAATTGTTTCCATGTGTTTCAGGCTTTTGATAGAGAACGGGGCTGATGTAGTGGCATTAAACAACGATTGCTGCATACCCTTAGATATTTGCAAAAACGAGGAAATTAAGGAACTATTTAAACAAGAAATAAATGGAAGAGGTATAAACAAAAAAAATTACAGCCAAAATATTGATTATGTAAAAATGTTGTTCTAATTTGATTGGGTTTGATATGTAATTAGGTATAGATTTACATGAAGCTCGTCGGCGAGAAGAAATAAAAATGATTGAAGATGCAAAGAAGTGGATCAGTACAGGTACCTACCACGAGACCCCTCATCCTCTAACAGGGGCAACGGGATTGCATGTAGCGGCCTGCAAAGGCTACATTAAAGTCATTGAGTAAGTTGTGTAATAAGTCTTTTTCCGTAACATGATGCATACTGCAAAGATCAATCCATCTAATACTTGATTTTTTAAATTTATTTTGAATAGTTTGTTACTGAAAGCTGGTTCAAATATCAATAGCCAGGATTTTGATGGTTGGACACCTTTACATGCAGCAGCTCATTGGGGTCAGAAAGAAGCATGTGAAGTTCTTCTTGAGCACATGTGCGACATGAATATCAAGAACAACTGCGTAAGTATCTGTACTTTTACAATGTTACGTCATATGTTAAGCAGTGTATTGAAATACTAATAACAATTTGTGTCACATATAAAAGAATGTAATAAAATATAAGTATATATATATTCTTGTGTTTGTCTCATGTAAGGTAGCAATATTAATCAAGAAATTGTGATTTTAGGATCAGACCGCTTTCGATGTTGCCGATGATAGTATTGTTCCTATTCTTGAAGATTATAAGAAAAAGCATGACGTCAACAAAAATATTGATTCTGTCGGCAAACAGACTAATGTTCTCCCTCTTCCACCGAAGAAAAAGTAAAAATTTCATTGCACTTATTTCTATTTCAACGATTTTCTAAGCTGTTGGGTTTTCATTTAAATTATATTTGTGCAGACCCCCCAAAGCAGTATTTGATGACGGCCTAACAATCGTTACCAGTCAACCCGGACGAATACCTGAAATAGGCAATAGTGCGTCAGGTATGTATTTCGTCAATACAACTTCTTCTAAATATTTACAATGTCTTGATGGAACATTAAAACAAATCGTTAAATATATTCATTGTATATATACAATTTTCTGAGTGCTGTTTGTGCGCTTAATGCTACGAAAACCTGATGTGGATTTTCAACACGCTTTTTTCATCATCCAGTGCTTTCCATAAATGATAAAAATGTTGGTTTTTCTACACTTGCAGTATACATGTTTGCAAAGAGCGGCTTGTGTTTCTTCTTGATAATATTTGTTTAGCAGGTGTTCATGACTAACTTAAAATAAAATTTTGTGTTGTTTTTTACTGTGTGCTTGCTCTTGGGTTAACATTACTTTGACCCAGAAGAAGCGGAAGAAGCAAATGAAGCAACCGATACCGTGAGTGAGCTACCATCGTCAGATCCAGCTGAATTTTTAACTCCAAATACTCTATGCTCCGACGATAGTGATGAAATTTGCAATGTTATTGTCCCAGCAGATTCTGATGGTAATTAGTCATACGCTTGTTAACTTTTTAACATGTGCCGCTGTCGTGTAATGTTACAATTTTCTATTTTCATTGTCTATGTAGCGTCTTAGCAAAAAAAATAACATTATGGTACATGCGACACTAGTTATTGTAGATTATGTTTTCCTATATCAAAAATCCTACTGTCCTACTGTAGCCATTTTAGTGCTTCTTATTATTGTGTACCACATTTTACACATGCCATTATCAATTCACTCCTCATAATTTATGAAAGCTTTCAATCTATTTCTAATTACCTCTTGAATTGCTTACCACCTTAGCATCTGCAAGAGTGGGTGATTCTCGAGATTCTCCGAAATTAGTCAAATCCACGGAGAGGGATACAGATGTTAGTTTAGTTCCTGGGCCTGCAAGTCCTTCCTCCTCAACTGCAATGGTTAGTGGCACCCCGCCGAACGTTATTGCTCTCACCTTGAAACCCAGCAATGACACAACGGTAGAGGAAAATATTCCATCATGGCGAAGAGGTGGCTCTCTACGGACAAGAACAAATGCTTGTGAGTTTACTAAACCTTTGGATGGGACAGTTTGTTTTGGTTTGAACTAATATTTTCCATTTGGACTTATTGTGTGTTTTGATTTTGTTTTTTTTAGTTTTCTGAGAATAGTTTAAATAATTTTATAGCTTGTTACCCTGTGCTTTCAAAATCTGAATGGAGATGAACCATCAGAATATCTACTCAGCACATGATTTTTTTTATTATTTCTTTTTTGTACTTATGTTCTAACTATGTCAAGACATTTTTGTTTCAAAATTTCTAAAAATGACATTCAAGACTTATATGGTACAAAGGTATGTATAATCATTAACATTTATAAGATCTCATACCCTTTATAGCTCAATATGTGGAGGATAAATCTAACGACAGAGCAGTTCGTCGTACTAGAAGTGATTCCCAAGGATCTGATGTAAACTTAAGACGAGCCTACAGTTTTGAATCGGATTCCACGTACGTATAATTTGCCTATTCAAAGCGCTAATTTCATTTTTTGTATTGTGATTGGCTTCAGTTTTCTACATTTTTAGCACAAAATTTTTCAATCCTTGACTTAGCATTTAGCATTCGATTTGACTCTAAAATGTAGAACATTGTGAAGATTTGATGATTTGATTGCTGCTATATAGAACGTCATAATTAATTAAACCAAATTAGAAATTTATACACGAAATAATATTTTCGATTCAGGTTTTACACAAGACTAACCAGTGCTCGAAATCGTATTAAAGCTATTGAAGCGGCTTCGGCTGCAATGACTGCTAATCTATTGGACCCAACAAGTATAAATTCAAACCATGATGCACCACTAATTTCGTCGTCGCTGACTAACCAAAATAACCCACCTCATACGATTAATAGTCTCGAAGTTGTTTTAAGGAGGTACTTTTATACATTTCATAATCGTTTATCAATAAGCATAACTGTAGTAGTATTGCTGTTGTTTTTGTTGTTTATCAGTTGTTAGGATTAGCAGTATTTTTAATAAAAGTTTTTTGTGTGAATTTGACTTATTTTCTAGTCAAAATTAAAGGTATGCAACAGTAGTTTAGCTGCCAGTAGTTTAGTGGTGTCTGTAACTTGCTGTGTTGGCTACCCCGTACGTTCACCGGTTTGAGTCTATTGCTTGTATTTAACATTATAATTTATCATGGAGTTTTTGTGTCTAGTTGTGTTCATCTATGTATAGTTTGAAACGCTTGTATTTCTATATAGATAGCACCAACAGTGCAATTTTCAAGTTATGTTGTTATTAATTACTATATGTACTATGCATACAGGAAGGACAATGATCCTCCGCGTTCTCCTCGACCCTCCACCATTTCTACGTCTACTCCCCAACGACCATCTTCTGCTGCCAGTATTAATAATTCTGTCCAGCAACGAAGGTAAGATCTGTTATTGTGTTTACTAATTTTTAATAACGTACTCGAAAAATCAAGGAAATCGGTGATACTTTCTAGAGCGACAATAGTAACTTTATGAGGCCTTTCAAATGGTTTTAAACTGAATAGTTCATACCGAGGTGTTTTATTAATTGTAATGTACTAGGCAGTTAGGCTATTTATGGGAGGACAATTATTAAGATTGCACTGGCAATTTATAATCTCTTATTGTTTCTGGGAAATAAGTAATTTATTTATTCAGTTTTGTGCGTTAACAGTCCGAAAACATCTAATATTTGATGTGAGTAAACTCAGGGAAGATTAATAGTTTTATGTAATTATTACGATTTCTATTATTGTATGAACAGTGGTGATAATGCAACCACGCTATCCACAACACCTACCATTGGAGGCTTGAAGATTGGTCCAGTTTCTAAGTTCAAACAATTTCTGTTCAAGTGCGTTTTCACTTTCACTAGGGTTGTTTCTGAGTTTGAACTGTGTGTTTAGTTAAACTAATTTGCCGTAGTACCATAACATCATCATTCCATTTTTAGAGTAGAATATTTTGTTATAGTAAACAATAGCTTCTATTATTTCCCCCAAGAATCAGACTGTGTTTGATCCTACCGATTAATTTTTATGTTATGTTAACTATGTTAGTGTACTCTATGATATGCATGTCCGGTTCTTGTTATCTCTCCAATATCTTGTCTTGCATAGTAAGATTGTATTTAACTGTCAGTCTATTAGTCGTTTGAATTTCGACGATTAAAATGTTTCAGAGTTTGAAATACTGAACTAACATTGACTTGTTCAATTTTCATTGAATTGGCTGTTTACAAAGATATAATGTGTATAATATTGTTTTTAGGTCTTTTGTCCCACCCGCCAGAGATGAGGAATCAGAAACTCAAAGGAAAGCTCACGCAAAGAGGGTTAGAGAAACAAGAAGATCGACCCAGGGCGTGACATTAGAAGAACTGAAGTGGGAACAATATATTATTATTATATATAATATTTTTTATTACCAAATAATAATGCCATACTTGTTGATTATTTATTTCGACGTTTTCTTTATGCTATTAAGGTCAGCGGAGCAGTACGTAAAGAACAGTCAGCAGCAAGCGAACTTAACCTCAAACGTACCTACTTCCTTAGAATCGGTGAGTTCGCCAAATTCCCACACTGGTGACGAGTTTATCGGCATAGATTTTTAACACTTCTACTTGTTTGTCGTTATTTATTAATTTATGAGTTAATTTTCTTAACGCATTGTATAACAATAGTGAGAAGGGTTGTTAATTTTATTCATTCATATTCATACAATCTATATATACAGTGTTGTCAACATATGCCGTGTAGTGATGCAATGATATCTTTTGTTACAGAATACGCCTATCTCTAGTGCATCCGTACCTGGTAATATTTCAACAGTTTTGCGAAAAGAGGAAGATCAGTCATTAGAAAGGAGACCTTCGTGGAGACTGAGAGTTGATGATACTGATAGAAATAAATTTTCTTTGGAGGATACTAGAACAGTACCCCGCACCACAAGTAACAGTAGTGCTAGTGCCAGTAGTGGGCTAACAGCCGAAAATATGGTACTAGTCCAGCGAAGTCCCTCTACTCGCCGTTCAAATAAAACTGAGTCATCTCCTGTTGGAAAACCTCCACGACCTCCTCCAGAAGATAAAGATGCACAAGGTGTAGATGACGAGAAAGACAAAGAAATGAAAAACTCAGGGGCTCAAGGAGCCATTTTAAGAAAGAAGAAGCAAAAGCGACGGTCCACTGGTGTAGTTCAATACAACGCTGACGTGAGTTTTAATTTGAGATAAAATCTTGTGTTGCATGCCGGTGTTGCTGAGCATGTTGCCCTCTCATAATTAGTGTGAAATCCAATCCGTATTAAATTCCTTTATTTTCCCAATAATTTATGATTACAGGGAGCAGATCCAGATCGACAAGATAGTAGTCTTAGTGATCCGGAGGTGAGATTACACTAGTAGCTTATATTTTAAGCTTTTGAGCGTGCACCTAAAACTTCGAGATTCTCATTTAAATTAAGTTCGCGTGAATACCTTAAAAAGCTTTTGAACCGGGCATCTACAGCAAGGCGTATGTTTGGCCACTATTTCATTATGGTATCATCTTTGGCACTTTTGGAAGGAAGGGTTGAACTATGCAAACAAACGGTTCCTTCAGAGTCTAGATTTACATTGCTTATACTAACCATTTTGTACGGTAGTCTTCCTGCTTTGAGACATGTTAATGGTAATGCCTTTTGCATGGGTGAGCGATAGTTCCCTTCATTCTTGATCCGACGTTTCGTGTGTTTACCATCATAGCGAGTGTACTTACTTTGGGTTGGAAGATAAAACGCCGAGCCATTTGTAGGCGAAATAGTTCCGTTTGGTGAAATGTTTGGAAGTAATTGGTCCAAAAATAGCTTTCGTTTTCTTACGAAGAAGGAGCTTCAAAACTGCTGGCTCACTCTTCTTGTGCGGTGAAGTTACTGGCTCCCTCTAATCTGCGGATGCTGTGATCAGTAACAGTCAGCAGAGAAACTTTTGCCGGTAACTCAAAATAATTGTGCAAGTATATAAAGTGCTGTAGTAGTCATACTTAATGGGGGAACAAAAATAGACCGTCCGCTGTATTCTTCAAGTTCAGCTAAAGTCGTATTTCATGTCTTGCAAAATTCTTGCTCATATGCCTTCGTAACTTTTGTATGCATACCGTTCACAATATATAATAATGTCTGTCTTTTAGTATTAGAAATTAGATTTTACTAGTAAATACTTCTAACTTTCTAGCACTATTGCATCATGACGTCGTAAGAATACTAAGTGCAAACAGACAAGGAAGCATTTTGTGTTACGAAATATAGTTCATGTAGCTCAACTTTTAGTTCAATTCATTGTATTATCTTTATCGGTCCTGTCATTTCAAATTAGTCATCATGATTGAAAACGAGAAAGTCGTACCTCCAGGACCACTCAGATCAACTCAGATGTATTGTACACCACTAAATGTAACAATTAGACGTGCCAGGCAATATACAGTTTAAGTTATGGGCTCTTTCCTTCTTCGACTGGTAGAGTTGTTCAGAAAGAACAGAAGATACGGGTGTCACACTTGGCACGGTCCATATAATTTTTTGGCAGAGACGTAAGCCTGGTTTCCTTTGTGGAAACAGACGAACCCTACTCAATCCGTAAAAGTGAAACTCCACATACTCTCCACTGTTTACGTGGGATCTTTTTCTAGGCGTTCTAATCCTGGTTTCACTCTCATATACTGCGATTTCTTTACGTAGCTCTGCAGTGTGTTGAGCCAAGTCTAGTCAACTGTTCTGTTTTTAACATTTTCTTTTTGAAGTTTCTGTATTTCTTAGTATTGTTGCGCATACATTTGCATTTCAATCCGACTAAATTCCTTGTGACTGGTATTTATTTAGTTGTGATTTTAGTATACTAGTAATGTGAGACCCAACAAGTCCAGCAAGTTGGCAGACCAGATAATTTATTCTTGTGTGTGTATATATAGTGATGGAATATATTGTATAGTCATCTTGTTCTGGATCACTAATGGATTCGGTGTAAAGGGTTTCAGTAGTCGTCAGGGCTTGTGTGCAACAAGTTTGCTTTTGTGGGGATCCTAAAATGGCGGGAAGAATCGCCACATTGAGAGAAAACTTACGAGCGTTTTGGAAACGAGTTACCCGATTTACATCTGATGCTACTCTTTTAATCTTCAAGTGTTTGGGGCCTGTATAAAGGGTTTGGAGTTAATAGAAGGATGGTGTTGTGTCTTGAACTTGAAAGGAATAAGTTTTCCTTTTAGAGACAGTGCAATTTCCTGTATGGTGAAAGTCAATCATGTACTAGAAGATTCTTTGTATTCAGGAAGAACGCTGATACAAAGTTCGACTTTATTTTAAAATATTTCTACGCTCCTGATTGACCCAATTTGAAAATGTCGTATTATTCAAGTCGGCCACCTCCGCGTTCTCGTTACTCCATGCCTTCATCTGGTTCTGGTTATGAGACCAGGCCTCATTCCAGTAGTAACAGCAGCAGCAGATATCCCTATACCTCTTCATATTCAAACTCGTCCCCTTATAGTTACGACTGGGGAAACTCCGCGTCGTCTAGTCCTTATTCCAGTTCAAAAGTCAATACGGGTTATAGTAGTAATTCCTACTCGTTGCCTCGTAATTACAAAAAGCCACTGAGTACCTCCACTTCGCAAGGGACGTCAAGTAAAGGGAATTATTATGGTGGACCCGGCTCATTGACATCTAGCTATTTATTAGGACACTATACCGTTGCTCCAGTTGTTGCAACGCCTCAGAATAACAGCTCCTCTAAATACAACTATTATAGCCCGTCTTCGGGTAGTACGAGTGCCAGCAGTAGGCCATATGCAACTTCACTCAGCAGTAGCAACTCCTTCGGATCCTACGACAGTAAATCACGAACGAGAGTGCCTGTAACAGAGACGAAAGCGAGCCCAAGACAATCCCAGATTAGTAGTTATGGAGGGAGCAAATCAAATTTAAACACCCAAGTCTGTGATAGTAATAATAGTAATAAGAGTAGTGGTAGTAGTCGACCGAGTAGGCGGAACTCACAAGCTGAGCAGGAATTGATTGAAAAGAGAAACCGGAAATCACTGTCTAAACGACTTTCATCAAGCCTGAGTTCATTAGCTGTCTCTCTTGGATCATTCGCAAACTCTCAAAAGGTTTCTTCACATCCATCCGCATCCGCAGAATTTTATGATACTGAGAGCTATGATGGTGAATATGACGATGACCTGTATACGGATAGCGTGAGTCCTTAATGTGTATACTAAAAAAATGGAATTGTTTACAATATTTTTGGTAAAGTAAATATTTGCATAAACCAAAACCGTCCATTCCGCAACTGTAACATGTGTGTGGGTATGAAAACACGAAGGTTTGAGTTTTCGTTCTCAAGTATTAGTCATAGTATGTGTGCCCAGAAGAGAACGAAGACCTTAGATGTAATTTCAACATTCAATGAAGGTGCTGGGGCTTAGGCTTCCTTTTTACTCTTGGCTGTGATGGGAATAAACACTAAAAATACATGCACGCGTAGATTGTTTAAAACTGTCGCTTTGACAGCTTGCGTAAATTGTTAGTTAAGTTATTTAAAACTAATAAAATCAAATTCTGTTTATAGACGGGGTCTGGACGGGGTAGTGGGTTGTCGAATGACTTCGAACAAGCCGGCGCTGATTCTTCACGAAGTGAAAATGGCGTGAGTCGTATCAACTACAAAAAGGTATTTAAATATTGCACTACTATCATGTTTCCCGACATAAAGATGCATGTGCAGTGTTACGCTGTGCTTGTAAAATTTAGAGCACCTTTTGCCAATAAATGAGTATGTCTTACATACCCGTCATGTTGAAACACATGCCCTATTTAGCTACCGTTGAGTTGTACTTACCTACCTCCGACTTCCTTGATCCGGAAGTCATCAGCTCCAATGAGCCTCATTATTATAATTATCATATAATTATTATTAATTAATGATATATTATTCTTGATATAGCTTTATGAAGAAAGTTTGAAAGAAAACATACTTTTAAAAACCCGTCTTTCGAGAATGGAAGAAGAGGTTGGCGATCTGAAAATAAAATTGGAGAAAGTTCAGTCTCAGGTGCGCAAATTTTCTTTTTGTGTATTTTGTAATATTCTAATATGGATAAGAAAAGGAATGAGTATATTTGCATTTATTTAATTGAACTGACTTAATGTTTTCAGACTCCAAGAATTACCTGCGACGAATCGGAAAAGCGAGAGAAACGAGCTCTTGGTAACCAAATTATTCTTTCTTCTATGTGCAACTTATTAAATTGTCCGTTTTTGTACTTATATAATGTAATAATAATAACTATGGTATTGTTTCGATTACAGAATTGAAAATGGAGGCAATGGAGTTGGAACTACGGGTAAGCAATTTTTTACAAATTCTTTCCTACAACTTACTCCAAACACATCAGATTCTGAGGATAATATTTAAATCTTCAAAATAAGTTTGCACTGTGTCCATAGGTTAAGCATCATATCTCATATACTCAGATTTCATAAAATCGATAGCTTAATTCACTATGTTTGTACAGCAAATGCAAAAATTGAAGTTGGAAAATGAAAAGATGCGGGCTGAAAATCGAGCCTTAACGCGTAAGATTCACTTGCTTGGTGTTGAGACGCATTTTATCAATTTAATTCAACTTGCAATAAATATTATATGGTGTGTCTGTTGACAAGCAGGTGTTGTTTCCAAATTGAGTGCGAAAGGAGGTTCTTCTTCGTAAACCAATTAAAATATCCTCCTAAAATATAGGTATAGTGGATATTAATCCTTGTCTCATTTTGATAATATTATTCGATTGAAAATAGTGTGATCTAAATCGAGTGAGCATTTGTGTGATTTTAAACCGTATTTTCATCCTCTGGAATGATACAGCAAAAATCCGAATAGGCATACATTGATTTCCCATTATTCATAACTGGATTTAATAATAATTATCTGCATCTAGCTCTTGCATGTTTTAAGCTTAACAAAAGGTACCCGCTATCTCACAATGAACACGATGTAGGTTGGTGCTTTTTGGGACCTATTGGTGTTCAGATTTTTCAGCACAATAGATATTACTGTTCTGTATTCACTATACTTTCACAATCAGCGAATTAATTTGTGAACGGCTATAAATAATTATTGCATCCGTTTTTATGAATACAATCCGCATATTTGACTTGTAAATTGTAACTATTGATATGGTTGTTTACTAACGTTTGTTCATCCTATTGATAGATATTATTAGCCCTAAAAGTTGTGCTCTTAATGGAGTGATTTTTTATCTTAACAATAACGACTCATCCTGAATTTGTGCATCAGTTTGATTCCTTATCCCTAATATCTTTGCGTGTATGTTTGAACACTGGAGTAAAATTGTTTTTATGTTGTACATTACAGGAAGTGCGCCATTTGAAGTCGGAGAATCAAAAAATACGAGATGAGAATGGTGCCTTAATTCGAGTCATTAGTAAATTATCGAAGTAGTAAATTTTTGGGTCGAAAACACATCTGCCTACCAATGCATACTTCCTCAGACAAGCAACTCAACTACTACTCACATCTTCCATAAGTTTTGTAAAATTCCTTGATTTCATCGTGCGTGACGTCACCAAAAGGCATTTTAAATCGAGCTGGTTTCTTTTCTCCGTCTACAAAAGTTATATGCGATTTACCGAAACGTGTTTATGAAGCAATGGTAAACTGACAACCGTAGGTCGTAGGTAATGAGTTTCTGAATCCAAATTGCTCCACAGAATGAAAGTAAGTAAGAAGTAGAAGAGTTCTAGACCAAATATGATTGCGCATCATGATGTGAAGACTTTATTAGTAAATGTAAAAGTGGTTACAATTAACTCAGTGCTCGTAATACTAATTGTATACTGATTTTTAATTTAAATTGTTTGTTTTAAGCTAGGGTTCATGTAGAGACATCAATCGCAATCAGTAGTACTGTTATTGCTGTCAACGTCAACTAATTATATTAAGAAGTTTATTTTTAATTTTGTAGTAGTCATCAGTCTCCATACCATCGGCTTACATAAGGAAAGGAGATATTTTGTATTACTTCTGTAAAGTATGCATTAACTGTACCTCTCTACTATTCGCATGCTTACTAAAGAATTGAAAAGTATTTATGAATATTTAACTAAGCAGTATCTATAACTGGTTGAATATGCAAAAAATGTGTACTTAATGGTATTTAACTATGTAGTAACAACAAAAGATAAATATACTAAATGTGTTCGATTTACATCGAATTCAGGAAACTCATTGGTTTCTAGCAATATATAATCACTGATTGTTTTAATTGGGGAAATGCAGAGATTTTAGCCGATAATATTTTATGCGATTTTAACTCCTTTAATGTTTTTATGTAAAACTAAAAATCATGCTTTTGGATGACAAATCTAATTGTCATAGCAAACTGTTGTTGACATTTGGTGCGCGTTTCTGGACTGTTCAGAATTTTGATGTGAGCTATGTTCTATATAAGCGCGTTTTTATTTGACTAAAAGTTAGAATTTTACATTTCACTTCTGATTCTGATCCATTGATACTTTTTACGCGTGAAGTGCCCTTGAAAGTTAATTTAGCTGTAAACGTGGAAACGAAATGTGTTTCACGCACAAGCCAAAGACTAACGTAATAAGACTAGAATTGTTTAGTATAAGGACCGCAGTAGTCTCAGTGATTGTCAAGCATTCGAAAATACCGGTAAATGTAACTGTACCGACAAATATATATTCGATGTTCAATAAGTTTTCTAATTCCAAGCTATAGATGAAAAACCTATCATTCACCGGTGACGTCCAAATAATCATCGAAGATCTTGTTTTAGCGTTAGTATCACCTATTCCTACCAAAAGTCTTCATCAGCCTTGAACTACTCAAAAAGTACTTCTTCTCGGGACGATCAACTATTTACAAATAATAAATGCCTTCTTTATTCTTAAGGACTAATAACAAAAGATTCTTTTTACCAGATACCGACAATAATATTAATGTAAGGAAAACTGTGTAGGTTTAAATATGCTGTATTCTAGTGAATGGGTTTTGCATAGATCTATAAGAAATTGTTTTATCTCTACAGTATATTAACAATTTCAAGTGACCCAGTCCGTGTTAATTTAAACGTGTATACTTGCAGCGATTTAACAGCATAATATATGCAAAGATGAATCAGTATAATACAATGATAACTTGGGAATAGCTAAATTTTTTGTGCATTTTCAACTACGGAATTTGGTGAAAGTTTACTTGCAAACAAATGGCCTTACTACGTTGCCTTACTTTTTTTTGTAACGGACTGCAATAAACGAAAAGGCGCTGATTACCTGCAACTCGAATGACTTACTAATTATAATGCTTCCAATAGGATCAAATCTGTATTGTTTAATGCTTAAAGCCATTTTCAACACTTCTCAAATGTTATTATTAAATCTTAAGTGATATGATACTGAAAAAATTGAACCGTAAGGCTTCTATAGTTGAAGTTTTCATCGTTGAACGAACTGTGGAGAAATCCTGCATATCGCTTATAGCTATTTATATAATCGTTGGGTTGCGCTGATCGATTGAGACATGGAAACGCGGATAAATTGTTGTAAAAAACTGTTGTCGGTTTCAAGACTTTTGAGTACGGGTTCGTAAATATTAATCAGGTTTTTAAATACTATGTAATAAATTTTAACCGTGAGAGACAGGCTGATTCTTCCACAGCATACTTTCAATTTAACAACAGCTATAGTTAGTCTAAAAGGTACCATACCTCTGCAAAGCTGATCCAAGCTGTGCTGTGTCACGAGATAAATAAAATAACGTACTAAAAATGCAGCACTATTTACTGTTACAATAAATATGTAATAATTGGTAAATGTGAATGTACTCTTCATATAATAGTCCCCTCCAAAAGTGTATGAATTTACCATGCAAAAATTATATACTGTTTGTGCCTTACAATGAGATTCTATATATTTTTTAGATTTTAAAAATTTATAGGAATATATACGTACTTCTCTATTCAACACCCTTCTGTCTGTCATCAACGAAATCGAAGGAACAATTTTCTGAGCAGCTTGTTCTGTTATAATAAATGTGGTAGTCAGGGTGAACAATAAAATTGGTGGTGAATTATAAAATATATATGTATGAATAACATAAAAACTTGTTGATCCTGCGATACGACACATATACATATTTGTTGTATAGGATTGAAGACGAATAACACATATAGTAATTTACTTCTAAAATTTTGAATGCAATTATGGTAGTCATTTATATTTAATTATAACATGTTTGAACTATATTACATAGTGTAAGAGAGGTATAATGGAAACTTCGAGGCTATTTTATGATATTACTCAATGATGAATACATTTGTATCCAATGTTGTCTTTCCTATACAAAAGGAAAAGCCTTGAAAAAGTCTAATCTATAATAGTTATATAATAAGTTCAGTATTTCTGTTTCTGCGATTATTGTCAGATTTCAGGTATACTGTTATAATGTTATGGAATAATTGAAAAAATGTGTGCGGTGAATGTCTTTTTGAACTATATTTAACAGTTCTCAAACTTATGAGTTAACATATTATTGCCAGAAAAAATGTTTGCAACGTGTAGAGATTTTCGTGGAAGAGGAAAAACTTATTTCATCCTCCTTTCACTTTTCTTGCTTGTTGTGTGCATGATGAGTTGTCAAAATATTAACAAAAATATACTACACGTTTGGAATTTGTCAGCATCAAATTATTAATCTATATTATAGATTCATCGACCAAAATATCCTTCAGTTTTTAAGAAAATGACTAAAAATCACGTACGTAAAACCAACCTTTAGTAGTAAAATTTTGTAAGCCCTATACACAGGATTGATGCATTTAGATATATAAGTTCTCGAATATTCATCAATGTTTAAATTACAAGAAGTGATTTTAATTAATTTCCGGTTGAAATTGTTGTATATAGTGCTTATTGTGCCGCGATTAGTTTTACCAAACTAAATACTTTGACTGTGTGACATGTGAATACAATAAATTTTTAAGAGCATGTCTTGTAAAGTTATTATTGTAAAATATTTTTTTTGCATTCATCTTGTTCAACAAGAAAGTAAAGCAGTTGCTGTTTCATTGTAATAATTCATTGCAAGCATGACTAGAAAGTTTCAGATGTCGGGAATAATTAAGCATCTGTCCAAGAGCAACTTGGCAACGAATCAAAGAATTCATTGAAAATTAATTAATTCATTTTTATTAATCACGCTCCGTTACATAGTAAAACTAGGTTATACGTTACAGTTTGTGTAGTAATAAACGCTTACACATCCTATACATTCATTACAAATTATCCACAGATATATATCATCAATTATTCCTGATTCCTCACATTCAGTCAGCATGTTATATTATTATTCCGATGATTCCCACACCTATCACCGTAACATAATATGGTGCAGGCCTGCACCGTCAATTTGAGACTAGAAATTGTTAGTTAGCTAAACTGGAAAACAGGAACATCAACAGTTAATATTGTTAATACACAGCTTATTACAATAATTAGTTATCATCCGGTTACCCATATTGCGCTGGAATCAAAGTATCAAATTTAATGTTTGTGAGCTCGGATTTTACAATACATCTATTAATTTAAAAATAGGTGCGAATCCATATGTAAATGCTATTATTTTTGAGGGAACGACTACTCAGAAGGATGGAACTGTTAACTTAAACTTCCGAAGCAACCGAGTTACCGCTAGTTAATACACCTGGCTTTAAAACAACAACAATTACATATTTTTAATTAACCACAACAACTCTGCTTGACAGAGGGAGGCTCTTGATCAACGACAACAACGTTGCGCCTACTAGCTGTTGTGGGCTTCGGAACCTCTCCCTCTGATGCAGCTACCATTCGCTCACTCAGGTCCAGGAATAATTCTTCTATATTTACATTATTTTTTGCACTCGTAAAGAAGTTCGTAGCTCCCACTAATGTTGCATAATTTTCGGCCTCTTCTGGCGACACAGTTCGCTGTCTATCGAGGTCAGTCTTATTTCCGGCAATCGAAAGGCAAATATCGTTGCCCAACATCTTCTTCAATTCTTTTACCCAGTTTTTAACCTACCATCATCATTTTGTATAGTTATTGTGAGATTAGTTTATTAAAGATCAAATGAAAACAATTTACAGTATGAATCGAAACATAACAAACCTTTTGAAATGAGTCCTTATCTGTAATATCGTACACTAAGATAGCTCCATTTGCATCTCGATAATATATAGGTCCTAATGCGTGAAACCTTTCTTGTCCAGCAGTATCCCAAATAGCTAGCTGGATACGACGCCCAGCAACATTTATCTTCTTTTGAAGGAAAGATGCCTAAAGTTTTAATACAGAAAAATCATTAGAAAAATTGTTAGAAAAATTTAAAACCTCCAGATCCCAAGAAACATAATTTCCATACAACGTACCTGAAGAGTGGAGATATGTCTTTCGTTGAACTTATCTAAAAAAACAAAATAACTTGTAGATCAAAATTTCTAATTAAAGAGCTCTACTACAATTACTGACAAAAAGAAGAAACCATAAAATATCATCATATAAATGGAATATTACCTTCCACAAATCGAAGCACAAGGCTTGTCTTTCCAGTTCCTCCTTCACCAAGTAGTACAACCTAAAGAAATGAAGAAATATGAATTGTTTATAAAATCTCACTAAACAAAAATAAACATGACATTCCAAACCCAGTTTTTATTTATTTAAACAAAATTACTCCCACGTTATGTTAGTGCTTAAACACATCAAAATAATATCTACAAATTCAATCTAAATTGTTTACGTCTCACGAAATGTTTATTTATTAAATACGAACGACAATCAGTAAAACAATTAAAAAATTTGAAACAATAAAAAATTATCTCACCTTAAAATTGAAAGCGCGAGAAGAGCCTGCCATGGAATTAGTACCCATATTCTTATAAAATCCGGCAATACGGCGGTATAATAATAGTACGTCAGGTCGGAATAAGGTTTTTTTGTGACTATAAAATAACTTAAAAATCCAAAATACTGTTCACACTCCAGCTAATAACAACCACTGCTTTGAACTGCATTGATGTCCAAATTGTAGAGTAATATAAATTCGGTCAGTCCATCTGACACAGTCGGGTGGTGTCCATTAAAAAAATTTCGTTATTTTCAGATTCATCCAATCCAAGAAGAAACACGAACAGCTGCAAGAAATAATTAATCAATAATTTATGTACACACATCACTTACACATGGACCAACCACTTTGAAGAAAGCTATTTTCTAATTAGGTAAATCATAACATTCTCCCATTTCCCACAATAATTTCCTTAGTTTCGCTTGCCATAATCTAATTTTAAATTGTTAAATCAAAAAAATCATGGTACTCATTTTCAGAAAACACACCTGACAATACAAAAAGATCAACATAAATCAATAATAACCTCCCTTCTAATTAAAGCTAAATACCTGATGCAATATCCCCACATCTACACCACGAAAAAGCAATAAATAAAAACGTTTTAAAACATTCTCGCATTATTAAATTCTCGAGATATTACAAATATAATATACTAGCAATAAAGCCATCGCCGTGACGGCGATGGTTAGTGATGTCCTGTTAAATCAGAAGTATTATTTT
>JAQGAK010002143.1:0-22756 GCA_034696945.1 Lipothrix lubbocki
TTGATGCGCTCTTGTTTTTAACTTTTTAGGGCGCAAAGCAACTTTACATTTCAGCTTTTTTTGCTGTTATTTTTTATATTATAGTACTTATCAACAAGCTGGATGCGTAACTATGTCTACCAGGGGTGGAGTCGAGCCCTGACTGCCCCTGGCTGAGCCAGGGCAAGAGAATTAGAGCCAGGCCAAAGGAAATTTTGCAAAATTTAGCGGGTATGTTATAACCAGACCAGCTACAAAATTTTAGGGTCAGAGCCAGGGTAAGAGAAATTTTAGGACTGCACCACTGAGTCTACATTCTGCAACTGTGATATACGCTAATGCACATGCACGCTGGTCGTCAAAGCTAATGTTATCAGTAGAACCTCACACAAAGCATACTTTAACATGGATAGGGGCTGAGTGCAAAATTTGCCCGAGAAAGATCAGAAATGTAACGTTTTGGACAGCACCCCTAATTATTTTAAAAATACATAATACCATGGGGCTTGTGTGCCTTTTTGCACACAATTAACATGTTAATATATGGCCTGACCTCACAATCAAATAAATGTTGTAGTTTAAGACACGGCTAAACGAACGGAATAAGTACAACGAATTCTGAAATATCAGATATTTTTAGTAACAACTTCTATACTCCAAATAATATAAAAGTCTTAATAGAACAACAGCTCAAACAATAACACTACTTGAAGGAGATGCATAACGGGATACCCATCTTGTATTTATTTTAAATAAGAAAATTCATCAAGTATAAATCAATAGCACAAAACAGTCGAAAAGGTGCATCACATATTTTCCCACTCTTATGATTACGTAGGTACTGCGGGAAGACTGGGAAGAGAGAAAGAAAGACTTTATTTAATTTAACTTTATTTCACTGATACCGCTATGGTATTTGCCTTACGACTTACGACTACGACTCACTCACGATCAGTACGTAATTTACTAATGTTGTACAATATTAAATCAATTTGATTAAACTATGTAACTTTAACCATACAAATGAATATGAGCTATGATATTTGTATCTCTTAAAACACAAATATATTTCATCAATACTATTTTCTTATCAATATAAAAACTCCTAAGTGCTTCAAAAAATTCTGTGATTATTAATATATAAATATATAATAAATATAATATATATTAATAATAAAATAATAAAAATAAATTAAGATTAGTTAATGGTAATTTGGTAACTGTACATGACTTTTGGAAATTTTTTGTATTTTGGATTAAATAATAAATTATCAATTTACATAGCTATATCTTCGACGCAGATGCAAAAACTGAATATTTCATAAGTAATAATATGTTAATCAGATTTGGTCAAAAACTTACAAAAGTATTCATTAAACCAGTCACGATAATTATCCGTGGGTCGCAATTAAATAAAGATATTTACCAGTCCAACAATGAATAATTATGAATCTAAGTACGTTTAGACACCCTCAAATCATGAAAAAATTTACTGTCGTAACGAAAACGAAGGTAGAATCTTATTAGCAATAAATAATTGTTGTCCAGACCGTCCCAATAAATTTGAATTAACCGTGTAATAATTTTGTGCATTATTCTGACAAATTATTTTTAGTAAGTCCCTGATTTAAAAAAGTCAATGCAGCAGACGGTCGACCAGACAATTTACAGGTTACCCATTCATTGGGACATAAATTTCAAAAAACCCGGTAGCCCTAAAATTCTTTGACCGGTTCAGCGCTATTTCAATCTCATCCAAGCTTTATGCCTGGAGATTATCTGTACTCAGTGTATGCATTCACGAACAAAATTTCCAAAAAAACTCGGGTAACTGAGGTAACTCTAACATGGTTCGACCGATTCCACTCAACATTGAAATCCTTTAAGATTTGTACCGGACTATATGTACCAAGTTTATTTATTATTACAATTTTATTGCCTATGTGACAAAAATTGCAGAAAAGCCCGAGTAACTCCGAAGCAACGCAACGGTTTGACCAAATAAAACTAAAACTTCCAATAAAACTTCGAATCTTCCAAGGTTAAAGGCTAAAACTATATGTACCAAGTTACAGCAAAATCAAACAAAAATGAAAAAAACCGGGTAACTCCGAAACGGTTAGACCGATTCGGTTTAACTTAGAACTCATCCAAGCAAAACGTCTGAGAGTGTACAAAGTTTCAACACATTTCCTTCAACCGTTCTTGAGAGATCGTGTGCAGTGCAGGGACGTACAGACAGACAAAAGGTGTTCTGGCAGGGCCAGAGGCACGAGGGTAAAGCCGTAAAGCTTTCTTCTCTTCTCATTTACCGCCGAAACTTTTGAAATTTCCTGGAGGGATATTGATTCGTTGGACAATGGAACGACATTCAATCGTCGGTCGTTTGTGGTTGTGGTTGTGGTGGGTTTTTAATTTAAGGGGGTATCTAAATACTATCCAGTAAAAACTACCCAGTATCCCGGTGGATACTATCCAGCCCTATCTAAAAACTAACCAGAACCAACTATCTACTTGCCACAAACTAGTAATCAATTAATTTGTTAATGATTTGTTTTGTTAAAGAAAATAACAAATTCGTTTATTATGGAATAAGCAACGTTATTAATGGAGGTGCAGACACGAAAGTTGGGGAATACTGTAGAAATGTACACGGAACGTTGGAATATGTCAGTATTTCTTAACATTGATTGCGTTGCTGATTCCGTAATAAACGAATTTGTTATTTTCGTTAACAAAACAAATCATTAACAAATTAATTGATGCGCTCTTGTTTTTAACTTTTGAGGGGCACAAGCAACTTTACACTTCAGCTTTTTTTTGCTGTTATTTATATTTATAGTAGTGGTACTGTGGTACATGGTGTCGTAAAAATATTGTATAACGTGTGATGTAAAATTGCAAAACCAACCGTCTGACACTTCCATCCGCATGAACGCAGCTATTTCATCATTTATTACACTGGGACCGCGTCATCAATATCCCGTAGTGAATAAAATTAAATATGATCAATATAAATTTTAAGTTCTCCATTTTCATATGAATTACCGAAGATTGCACTACAGCGACAAAGTTTTAGATCAGGTCCAGAAGTTTACAGAAGAGACACACGGTTTTTTAAATTATTTATTCTTATTAATATGAAACTAAAAGTAAGAAACAAATCCATCATTTCTTAGTATTAACATCATGAATATTATTAAATTATTATTATCGTATACATTGGTTCTGTACACTGATATTTGTACCACATTATTTAAACAGTGTCATAGTCCAGCCACTTGATTATAAACGTTAGAACTCGGAAAAAGAAAAACATGTATTGTATTATTAACAAGGATTTACGAATTAGTTTAGTTGATAAGATACTATAAATTATTCTTCGCTGCTCGTGGATGCCACTAGCTGAGATGCCAATGCTTCCACGCTATCCCCATTCAACCATGGATGAGCCAGACATTGCGCAGCTGTCGCTCTTCTCCCGGGGCAGTAATGGAGCATTGGAAGAAGGAAGTCCGAAAATTCTTGTGCATCCTTCGCCGACCAGTCGTACTTCTCCATGAGGACTTCAGGAAGAGGCCAGAACTTCAGAGTCTTAATGTTCCTTAGTTCTTCTGCAAATATTTTTATAAATAGGTTTCTATTATTACCGACAGAAATACTAAATCCCTTTCGGAGTACAAATTAAAACTTTACTTTTCCGATTAAAAAAGTCCATTGCGTATTTCCCACTAAAAGCTATCTTTTTCGGAATCGGGCCAAGTAGTTCGATAATGTGTGCCACATGATCTTCATCTCTGCAGTAATCGGAATCTTTGTGGGGATCAAAGAGAAAATCCCCGGTAGCGAGCTCAAAAGCTACACATGCCACACTCCAGATGTCGGAAGGAGTTCCGTAGTTTGCTCCCAGCAGAACTTCCAAACAACGGTACTGACGGGTTTGTATGTCATCAGTGTAGTGGCTTTTCTGACATAATAATAAGTTTTAATAATAACAAATCATTTTCATAATTTAAATACAATTAATTACAGAAATTGTTAATCGAAACTTACCACCCAACAAGCATTCCCCAAATCCGCGAGCTTGATATTAATATCACAAATATCCACTGCTGGATCGGGTTTTGATGGGCCCTTTGGAGCTAAATGTTACAAAATATTTTTGAATATTGTTGATTATATTTCAAGTTTTGTACGTTGATTCTGATGTATTTTAGGTATATCCTGGAATGTTTTACATTCCGAAATATTCCTAAATGTCAACTTACTCTTGCTTGAGTCAGTGCTTTCGGCCTCCAGAGTATTTGCCGCCGGCTCGCCTTTCGCTGCACTATTGTCCTCACCAGCAGCTGCTTCAATTTGCGTTGCTTTTAAGTTCGATAATAAAAACAAGACGACTTTATTAAAAATTTAATTTAAATTACTTTAATTTACTTTAATTAAAATTTCATCAAAATTAATATTAACTTGTCAATTGAATTCACTTATTAATTACTAAACAAAAGGTTGAGCATATGGACAATACCTGCGAGTTCCTCCTGGGTATGAGGATCCAACTGCGGCTTTGTATCTGTTAATTGAGGAGACTCGGTGGATTCTGCATTTTTCTCCAATTTTGCTTTACTATTGTGACCCTCTGAATTAAGCTTGGTGGATCCATTCACCTTGGAACTATTACTTTTGTTGGTTTTTCCTGCACCCGCCGTTGGATTTTCAGCAGCTTTTTTGACTTTTTTCTTCATTTTCTTTTTTTTGTTTTTCGACATGATCTCCTTCGGAGCAGGCTTTGGTTTAAAGGGCGCTGTACTAACTGAGGGATAATTTCATTCAATTTTAATAAATAAACAGAAATCGAGATCAATTGACAGCTCTTTGAAATCAAACGGAACCTAAATAATGCTTATTAATCATTTTAAATTATTGGAATAGGTGGTAATTTAAAGCGATTCTAGTTTATTGCCAAGCTTTCAATTACAAGCAGTAATCATCCTTAGGGCTAACACGAGAATATTGTTGCCTATTTAATTTATTTAATTAAAAATATTTCAACACTAAAAAATATATCCAACAGTTTTACCTGAGGAAACGGGTGGTGTGACACCAAGCTTCTGCCAACTCCTGGCTTCTTCCGCTATTCGTTGAACAATCTCTTCATCTGCGCCCATCATGATATTTTCAGGTTTAATGTCCGTATGAATGATCTTGCATTTAGTGTGTAAATAGTCAAGGGCTTCTAGAACCTGCGAATAATTTTCAAATTTGCATTATACATTGCTCTTTAGCAGTACTTATTTTTTTTACAAATTAAGGAACAATAATATAGAGATACATAGATAAAATAATAAATTCATATTCAAATAATTAGCCTTAATTTGTGTCTCACCTGCCTTATTATAGTTCTAACATTCGGAATAGGAATCCCTTCGTTGTTTGTTTTCAGAATGAGTCGCCATAAATTCGTTCCAAGGACTTCGAAGACCATGCAGACATGCGTTCCATTGACGCCCGTAACTTTGAAGTCGTCCAGCAATTGGACAAGCTTATCCCGATTCGCATCGACTTTGTCCGCTTCCCTCACCTGTTTATCACAAAATGTCTACGCTCTTATTTGAACGGTCTTATCTAATAATTAGATAAAATAGTTAATAATATGAAATTAATACTTCTGGATACCGTACCGCTTTCAGAATCTTGATTTCGTCAACGGCAGTGTCTGTGTAAGTTTCCCCGCTCTTGACGACCTTCACGGCCACGTGGGTTTTTGTCCTAAGGATGTTGGAAATGTTTAAATTATTGTATACAAAAATCAAGATGAAATTTGTTATATAATTTAATAAAAATATTTTTACTTTCGATCCCAGCAAAGCCAAACAGTAGAGAAGTGTCCCCAGCCTAATTTCCGTAACGCCTCATAACGTTGGTTGAAGACGTCGCCAATTTTCACGTGGTGATACCCACCTGTAATAGGAAAGATGTACACACAATTAATTAATTACACGCATAATGATCTGATTAGTTTTTCGGATATGTCAAATTTTTTAAAATGTTTAATTAATCTAAAAATTCTTAGTTTAAATATTTAAACATTTGTCGGTTGATTTAAAATTACCGCTCGGATTGTCAAACAGCGCGACTTTAAAAGATACAAGAGGATTTCTAAATAATTTGAATTTGAATACTAATTTCATCGATTTATTTGATTTACCTTTCTTATAGTCCCGTGGATCCTCCTGTTCATCATCATCTGTCCCGTAGATCTTACAAGATTCATTTTCCTCGTCCGATGAGCTTGACGATGACGACGATTCCCTGGAAGATGGTCGACGAGTATAAGATGGACGCATTTCTACACGTTCGGAGGAGAGTCACAAAAGTAGTACACATGAAATGACAACGACATGCCAGTTTAAATAAATGTTTAAGGATCGAATTTATTGAACAATGAGATGGGGTGGGGAAATTAATAATTTTTTAAACTTTAACTTTTGATAGATAAACCTCAACAATAGGGCTGAATTTTAAAAATTATAAAAAGATTATTAATATTATTATTATTAGATTCTCTGTATGAACCTGATGAAGGACAGTTGTCCGAAACGTCGTTCTTGTGATTAAATTATGAAATTTTAATCGAGTGATTTAAAACTTTTAAACTGCATTACAAAAATTATAAAAAAAATTTGTAGTAAATTATATTATTTACAACTTATTATTTTCGAACCTCTTCATCGTCGTCGTCCGTAGCGCCAGTCCCTACGTCGTGGACCCGCCATCTACATACATACGATAAAGATTTACCTATATAAGATATTACCTATTATAGGTAATATAATAATAATGAATTACTTTTTATATGAATACATTTTTCTCTTATTGTGTTATTAAATTATAAAATTTGCAGGCGTTAATTAAGATGGGGACAATTATTTTTCTTAATAAAAATAATTTTTATTGTTTTATTAATTTTAATAATGATTTAAAAAATCGCTTTTGAATATATAGAAGCACCAGAAACACTTACTCGAACATAAAACGTTCCCGCCATGATCTTCGCTACAGCTGTTCCGACCTCTGGCCAAATGTCTAGAGATAGTAATAATAAGTAATAATATGCAAAATAATAAATTTTTGTACCTTATAAAATAAAGTACTTAGAAAGTAGATTCTTATACCCACCTTCTAGCCCCAAGCCCCAACTATCCGTCTACCAGACGAATAATGTCGCTCTTTCGAAATTTCTGGTCACACAACAACAAGTGGTTCCGCTTGAGTAAGTAAGCGGGGAAATTCATTGGGAAAATCAACACTTCAAACCATCCAGGTGGATAGTATCCAGTTGCTGGATACTTATCAACAACTGGATACCATCCAGGTGGATAGTGGCAATATTTTCTGGATATTTATTAGCAACTGGGTACTATCTAGGTGGATAGTGGCAATATTTTCTGGATATTTATTAGCAACTGGATACTATCTAGGTAGATGGTGGCAACATTTTCTGGATACTTATTAGCATCTGGATAGTATCCTCTGGATACTAGATAGGCGTAAGGCGTGACGGGATAGTTATTAGCAGCGGGATAATATCCACCTGGATACTGGATATATTCTACTGGATAGTTTTTAGATACCCTCGTCGACGACAAGTTCAGACTTGCACAAAACGACAAAACAAACGTTGGATGTGGATGTGGATCCGTTTTCTTCCTTATTTCTTTAAAGAAATTCTTATTGTTAATTGATAGTAGCTGGACGGAAATTCTTCCTAATCTCTTGAGTCTTGACCGAAGGTTTTCTTTCCTGCTTTCGAATTCAACATGTTAATTGCAATAGTGCCAATTGCCAATTACGTAAGTTCCTCTTCGTCCCTTCCGGTACCCAATTAAATCTTCATATTTACATATTGGGATGTTTGTATTTAGTTGGGATATCATTTGGGTGTCTTGATCTAGAATATTAAGTTTGTACATAATTAACATTGTCCTATGTGCAGAACTGGTGAAATACTAGGCGGCAAGCGTAAGCCCGCCAACCCCTGGTTTCCTCTGTTGTGTAGTTTTGGGCGCACAGTGACTACTGAACTGACCATACGACTACTGGCCTGGCTAATGACAAAAGAGATATTGTTTGGAATTTGGCAACGAACCATTTAACCCCTGAATACAAGAACCCCAAGCTCAAGAATTCCGGGGGTGTCCCGTTTCCCCCGTCAAACCTACGTATGCAAGGTTAACATTTTACACGGTTCGATGATGGAGTTGCCTATCTTACCATTTAGTGTGATGTTTGCATAACATATTTTTTTAGAATTTATTACAATTTGCAAGTAATAACTTATTGATAATAATACTTACTTTTCTATTCCAGAATGGCTTCAAGTGCAAGCGAAATGGAGTTGGGCTCACAGTCAGATGGGGTACATTTACCGTTTAATTTCCCAGCCAATATAATACCTTGGAATTTCCCTCTGAATAAATTTTTAGATTTGATTTGATTTGATTAGTATTATCTCGAATCTCGTAGGTAGCCTCCTGTCTTTAAGCAAATGTTATATTTTTCTTTCAGGAGGAACTTTTTAGCGACGGTGAAACTGAACCCGTCGTTAGTGTGAGGAAGAAGCAGGTGAGATGAAATCACGAGCACAGCATGCTTCGGTTACAGTATACTAAGTCTTAGTACTGTGTCGATAGTGTTGAACTTATATAAATTAATACGACATAGTTGTAAATTATGTATTACTTTAATAAGTATTTACATTGTTGACAGCAGAAAATCACACACGGCAATGGTATTGCTACCCACGGAAGAAAAGGTGCTAGAGACAGCGTTGGGATTCCATTTTCTCCCCGTCACGGAGAAACTAATCGACTTCAGGTCTCGCCGGCGGAAAGGTCACAGAAAACCGTGAAATCTATTGGTCGTAATCAAAGAGTCTCACCGCCTAAATCCCAAGTCAGACCAGGAACGAGACAGGTACTGCGTAGTCATGTTCGTTCTCTCCGTAACTATAGAACCTGCTCTTAGATCAAAAATTCCTAACATGCGCAATTCCAGGAGTTTATTGTTTATTTGATAATTGGGCAGTTATGTTAAATCAAGAATGTTTTGGTTTCAAATCTAGTTAGTACAAAGTAGCCAGGAAGCTGTCAAGAAACTGACGAGGCTTGGCGAAGCCACGAAGAACATCAATAAAATGCATTCAAGGGTAATCATGTTTTCTTTATGCCATTGTGATTTTCTACAATAATCATAACATACTACGCAACCAACTGCAAAGAGTCTTCCCACAACCTTTGAGGTCACATTTTCATTTTATATCAAGTGATTGCTATGACGGCTTCTGTTCTTAAATGGAACAAGTGACACCCTGGCAATCAGTCGGAGGGGACAATCCTGCAAAGCTGTGGGCTTCTTTGCTTTTGTCTGTGATGGATTGGTAGACAGTCAGTTTATAGAATGGTTGAATCACATGTTAATGGCATTTTCTTTTCGTCGCAGAAACTGAGGGGAAACGCCTCTGGAGTTATAAAGAGTATTAAATTGTACAACTTCATGTGCCATAAGTCCTTCTATCAGGAATGGCACGAGAACCTAAATTTTGTTATTGGAGAGAATGGTTCCGGAAAAAGTGCGTTGTTATCAGGATTAATGATCGGACTTGGAGGAAAAGCTTTAAGTACAGCCAGGACGTCGTCAGTCAAAGGTTAATAATTATACGCTGTGTGTTCACTGAATTATTATGTTAATTTTTACTGTGAAGATTGTTTCCATCCTCTGTGTTATTGGTTCGGATTAAATATTTTGTTCTGGTAATAGATTTGATAAAGACAGGAGCAACACATGCAAAGACGGAGGTGGTTTTGTTGAATAAGGGAAAGCTACCATTGGACACATACGGTGACCAGATTACGGTTCAGAGGATAATTAATTCTAATGGCCAGTCCACGTACAAGTTACAGTATGGCAACGAATATAAATTCAAACCTGCAACAAAGGTGGAGTTGGACAATATTCTTCGGACGTTGGATATCCAGTTAGAAAATCCAGTCGTAATTCTAAATCAAGAATATGCTAGGAGTTTCTTGCGAACCAAAGATCCAAAAGACAAGTATATCTTTCTTTCGTTCACCCCTCTTTCTGTTCATTAACTGTTCGTTTTAACAGTATTTAATTTGCGCTTAATTTTTGTTTCCAGGTACAAATTATTCGAAGATGGAGTTGGTACGGGGGAATGCGACAGAATTAGATTCCAAGTTCAGGAAACCCTGAATGATATTGACGCTACTTTAGTAAAGAAGCAAGAGGTCTGGACATGTGTTTCATTTTGTTGTTTTGATTAATGTAGTTTTTTAGATGCCATATAAAACATAAGTTGTTGACCATGGTTGTTTTGATAGGAGTTGGATGCTCTTGCTAAGACTTACAAGGATTGCGAAAATAAAGTGAAGTTAGTAGATGGGATCGCTGCACAACATGCTAGTATGAAGAAGTTAGAGGTAGAATTAAAATGGTACTACGTCCAAGTTGAAGAGCAAAAAGAATCAGAACTTCATTTGGAGCTGAGCAAAATTATGGCATCTCTTGAAAAGAATAAAACGCACTACAAGAACAGCATGGATCAGAAGAATGAGCTTTTATCAACAAACAGGTAAGTAAAACAGTTCTGAAGACTTCAAAACTAGGTCAAAACTGGTTAACTCTACAGAATGTATAATCTTTGAGCATGCAAGTGGAATACAAATCTATTACAATATATTCTTCATAATCCACAGGCCTTCAGATAATGCTAAAGCCGAATTGACAAATAAGAAGCATGAGCTGGAAAGGTGTTTGGTGAAGATACGGGAAGACATGAACGCATTGAATAGAGAACGTGTCAAGGCTGAAATGAAAGTCAAAACAGTTAAAAACGCTTTACCAAAAAAACAAAAGACCGCCTCTGCTTTAGGGGATAAGATAAATAACACCGAAAAGAAAATGCATGACGATAGGGAAAGACTCTTGCAGAAATACCAAGAGGAAAAAGATCGACTCAGCACGGAAATCAGAGAGATCGAGCAGCAGATAGAAATGATTGAAGAAGAAAAAACTCAGTTCAGCGAAAGCTGTCAAAGGCTTCGGCGGCAAATAGAACAAACCAAAAGTCAAAGAGAGGCCATTAAAAGTCAAATTGGTAACTTTTATACCCCTCATTAATCTAATATAAATATAATATACGGTAATATATAGTTGAGTCACGGGCATTATTTGTTTTAGTGGGGAAAGAAAAAAGCATTAAGCAGTTGCAATCCTCCAGTTCAAACTTGTTTGCATACGGTCCCCAAATGCGAAATCTGGTGGATAGAATAGATGCTTGTCGCAACAGATTCTCAAAACCACCCCGTGGACCTCTTGGAGCATGCATTACTGTGAAGGATTCGAAGTATTTGTCCATCATCCAGTTCATACTGAGAAACGTCCTCTTCGATTTTACCGTCGACAATGGAAAGGATTTAAAAGTTATGACAAATATAATAAATGAAGTATATGGTTCGAACTACGACGGACGTCGTCCAAGTATACATGTCATCAAATTTCACGCAGTAAGGCTTGGTATTTTTTTGGTTTCAAATTAATTTTTTAATAACATTTTTCATGGATTTGTTTTTACTTTCAGGCTTACGATCATTCGAGAACAAATTGTTCTAAGGACATTGATTATCCTACTGTGCTGGACATGCTGGAATTTGATAATAATGACCATATAATAATGAATACGCTTTTGGAGGTGTCAACGATTGAGAGAATATTGTTGTTTAAAGATACCAAAGAAGCTTTGAACATTCTCGGGAGCCGAAATACGTAAGAGTCTACTTGCACAGTGTATACATTCAGGAAATACGTCCGTTTTTTAACTGTAAATATAAATTTCAAGTTGGTTTATTAAATGTCCCACAGAGCACCAAAATTTTGCAAAATGGGATTTACCTTGGATTTCTTCAAAATTACTCCAGATCCACATCTACGATGCGACGCCCAAAATCAACCTCGGAATCAGCAACCCTTCGTCAAAACGAGTGTCAAGGCGCAAATTCAGTAATTTTTATTCTTAAGTTTTCTCTCTGGATCTTTTAGAGCAACGAATTGATATTATATTTTAATTTTATTATGTATTGTATGATGTAACAGGACCATGCAGTTAGAATTAGTAACTTTGCAAGATGAGTTGAAGAACTACGTGGTGGACCAGGAGCCGATAGACGAGGAGAAAAGATTGCGAACGCAAGAGAAAAAGTGTGACGACCATCGTCTTGCCAAGCGGCGCGAACTAACCTCATTGCAACAGAAATTGCATAACTTAAAAGCACCTCCTGACAGGATGGCTGATTTAACATCCTTGGTATGCAATTAGAAAACTCGTAGGCTAGGCCCATTTGAAACTTAATACATATACATACGTCAGATTTTTAAATTTAATTACTTATATACAACAGAGAGACGAATTACAAGAGGTGACGGGAGAAATAGAACGTTTGCAAGAAGACTTGGAAAGATTCCAGCGAGAATTGGATGGTAAGAACGATGCTATTAGAGAAAAAGACGATTTGAGGACATCCGTGGAAGAAGATGTGCGTAAAACTCAGGGCGAATTGAATAAGTTTCTAGAAGAAAGTAGTGGACTGGAAGACCGAGTCAGAGCCATTGAAGTTGTGAGTATACATAATTGTTCACGCACAACATTTATTTTAATTATTGTTTCTATAACTTTCCTGAAAATGAATATAGAAATGAAAATGGATTACGTGTAACTAAACTAGCCATTTATTATTTTAGTTTGCGGCTCGCTTTGTGCGTGCAATGGACAAGAATAAAGACGAAGCAAAGCAAATGAATGCGCGAATAGCATCCGCCAAGGAAAAGGTACGGGAAGTAACTGAGGATGCTAGTACTTTAGGAGAGCGTGTTCCAGTAACCAGGTAAAATTACATTACATTTTGATACATAATTATACAATGTTTTATTCATTTTCAAGAGTTGCTTATTTATAATTTTCAGGGGTTCTGCCGAAATTAAAAGGGAGCACGATGAGATCAAGGAGCGTTTACAACATTTAGCCAGGTATGCGGATCGTCGTGAAAGTATCCGAGAGAGGTACGAAGCAGTGAAAAAGCGGTATTCCAAATACAAAACTGATATGAGAATGGTCGCGAAAATGTTCCAGGTACGTTCTTTGTAATATTAATTCCATCTGTAAAATAGCGCCCGAGCTAATTCTTTACATGTATTTATGGATTATATTGTGTTTTGAGACTGTTGTCCTATACCTTTGTATACAGAAAGTGAAGAAGTATTTCACAAAGGTGAATCTCCACTATTTAGTCGCTCGGGATCGTGTCACCACTGCGTTGGTTCACTGTTATGAGGAAGTGGCAAGAGCTCGGAAATATTATGTGAGTTTTGCAATATTTTTCAAATTATTTCATTAAAATATTTTATATTATAATCGCGTTGTGTCGAATTAAAAAATATTTAAAGTCATTCTGTCCATTGTAGGGGAAAATCATTATAGACCACAATTCCAAGGAATTGTTTTATCTAATTTGTCCAGATCGGGAAGCATTGGAAAAGATCAGTACGGATCCATCTGACCCTAAATTCAAGTAATCCTAGTTGTTGTTATTAATAATCAGTTTCTATTAATTACACGCGATTCTCACTTTTGTCTTGAAAATCATAGGTCTAAAATGGTTGAGTACGCTGCCGGTTTATCGGGAGGGGAAAGATCGTTTTCCACTATCTGCTTCATTATCGCCATGTGGCAAGCTATGAAATCACCATTTTATATGCTGGATGAGTTCGACGTATTTATGGATGCTCAGAATCGTACTGTCAGCCAAGAAGCATTAATGACGCACGCCAAAAATTTTCCAGCCAATCAGTTTTTCTTCTTCACCCCGTTAGACCTTACAGCTATTCCGTCCAAGTCTGAAGCTCTTATTCTTAGGTGAATTAACGCTACCCATGTTTTTTAACGTTTTTTTTTAAATTGGATATATAAACTAACTTCTGTATTTACATCTACAGGCTCTATCCGCCAGAGAGAAATGGTAATAGTACGAATGATGCCACTTTGATTGATAGTGAAACGCCGTCTACATCAAGTAGAAAGCGTGGCCGGGGTGATAATGTTGACGCTGGACCGTCCAAAACCATGCGTCGGTAAACCTGTAAGCAAAAATGCTAAACGCATGGCGGAACTTGTTCTTGTCCCCGTATTAATAATATTTAGTTCCTAATCTTACATGTTCAAATCCTAAAATAACAATGAACTTAGTCTTTTCAGTTTTTGTTAAAATTTTAAATTAGCCCCTCTTGAAAACAAATTAGTTTCCTAGTGATGGAAAAGTGATTTTGCTTTGAATGAAGTGCTGTCGTTATTCATCATTTTTTCTCACTATCTTACAATTGTTTTAGTGAACATTGTAGTAACTAGGCTACAATATGTAAGTATACTTAAAATACTTTCGTAAGCTACAAAAAAGGTATAATCAGTATACTCCACAAGTAAATGATTCGGCCTTAGATTTTCTTAAATTAAAAGTATCACTTCTGGTCACTGTATGAAATGAGTTAACTTGTATGTTGTTAAGTACGCAGTGTGATTAGGAATTAATAAATTTGTACTGGATTTTCAAATTCTGGCATTCAGTGTGATAGTATTACATTTTATTTAAAACTGAATGACAGCATGCGTGGGTGCATTGCGGTGTTTATCATCGCCCTGAATAAACTGCGTCCAACTTGAAACGCTTTGGACAACATCACAGTATTACTCATCATCGTCAGTGGTAGTGGCAGAGTCATCATCCGTATCCGAGGTGTTCATCAGCATTTTATACTCCGTTGTTATGAGTTGAATAATAGCCCTTTATAAATACAAAAACACAGTAAAATTACATCTTGGATGGCTTACGAGAGAACTTCTGATTTGACAAACTGCAACTCACTTGAGTAACAATCCTTCTTTCGATAATTCAGCCCAATTAGTCGGTCCAGGATTACTGATCTTATGCTCCAAGAATTTATCAAGTTCGTTCCTCAGAGCCTGTTAAATAACCAGAATACCCGGTGAAGGTAATTGTAGGATAGAGCTTTACAAACTGATTAGTGTATAGCTACCGGAGTACTCACGTCAACAATTGTAAAGACTGGTTTGTCCAAACAACCAAAGCGAATCCTCCCGTTGTCAATGACAATAGTACCTCCATATCCCTTTTCCCGGTTATAAACTAAACTGCCTCCGAAGAAAAGAAGTGGGAATGGACTGACCATAGTCGTGTCGTGAAGGAAAATCATACTGGACTTCATCTTCATATGATACACTAGAAAGGGACACTCGAAAGTTAATTCCTTGGAGTTGACACTTTTGGGGTGCAAGTGAACTAGGCCATCTTCATCCGTATAAACTAGAGGATAGGGATTCTTCTGGCCCTTCATACGGACTTGAGCAACATTTGGATACAGACCTGCCGCCGCCACGGCTGTTATAATACCAACGTTGCTTGAGTTCTTATTCCACTCGTCCTCCTTATAGTTGGTATTCGACAAAAATCTCATCCGGTAGAGATAAGTAGCAAATTGATTCTTTAGGTTGATTAACATGGATAAGTTCGACTGTGACAAGAAATTACGGTAGCAATAGTCTCTTTCCGTATTTCGCTGCTTTGCGCGCTCGTAGCCTTCGATAGCTCGTACTGTCACCATGTGATCGGATTTGGTGCCGTCACTGAGTTCTTTCCTCACTTTATCCACTTTTCGCTCCTGGCCCATGGGAATGTAGAAGGCGTCCTTAAATGTAAGACTAGCTGCTATAGAGAATATGGGGTCTACACAAGAGAAAATGGCACCAAATAAAATCATTTTGCCTGTTTGAGGATCCATTGGTAAATGTGCCAGGTGAAAGCCCAGTGGTGTAAGATTTTCTTCTAAATCCAAGGCGTGCAAACTTATCAATCTGTCTAGGCCGAGGGTCACGGCGTCCATGCTTGGCTTATCCATAAGCTTATTTAAGAATGTCATGGCATTCCCCAATTTGAGCATTTTAATTTGAAGAATGACTTCTTCCAAGCGTTTACGCAACACTTCTGGTTTTTTGTATTCCTCCAATGCGGCCTCTCGAGCTCGGGTGTACAAGTGATAACAATACCCTTCCCGAACTCTTCCTGCTCGACCCTTTCGCTGCTTTGAATTTGCTATACTCGTCCATTCCACGTCTAGCGTTTCCATATTCTTTTTTACGTCAAAATTATTCATCTTTATTTTCCCGGTATCAATAACATGTATGACGTCATCAATAGTAATAGAAGTTTCAGCAATATTGGTGGAAACGATTATCTTCCTTTTGCCGGGAGGAGGCTTGTTGAAAATTTCTCGTTGGTTCACAGTTGGAACAAGGGAATGGAGCGGTATAATGCTATATTTGCTATAATGAAATTTGCCACAATTTTGTAACTGCTTCACTAACCCAGATATGGTGTCCCAGCCTGGCATAAATACTAAAATAGCTCCATTATCTTTGTCCTCTTGACATATCAACTCGATCAAAGACTGAATCAAATCTAAATTTAATTCTTCCGTCTCAGGCTTCATGAGTTGCCTTGTGATTTCCCTGGGATACGTTTTGGCACGTTCCAGCTTATGAACAAACGGCGTTATGAATTTTTCAAACTCTTGGGCATACTTGGGCAAACGTTGTTGACTGGATTTTGGTCCACTAAACTGAACACGATTTCTTGACGGCTGATAAGTAAATTTAGTCCGGTGTAGGATATCTTCCAAATAAAATTCTGTCACTGGATAAACAAGTCCGGGAATCGTAAACACTGGACATTTGTTGAAATACCCGCTGAATTTCTTAGAATTTAAAGTGGCTGACATCAGAACTACTTTTAAGTCTGATCTTCGAGTGACGAGATCTTTTAAAATAGCTAAAAGAAAATCCGTGAGTATATCTCTTTCATGGACCTAACAAAATATACTGTTGTTAAAAATTTATACTTACAATACTACGAAATCACTGTTGAAAATTCAACTTTTAATGTTATTTCATGAATTACCTCGTCCACAACTATCATTGATATTCGGGATAAATCCGGATCTTCCTTAAGATACTGAAAAACCACCCCAGTAGTGACAAAAGTTACTGTTCCTGCAGGCCGTGTAGGAAGACGAGCCTCAAGACGAATAGAATATCCCACTGATACTCCCACACTTTCGCCACGCTCCTCAGCTACTC
The DNA here is from genome assembly GCA_034696945.1 of Lipothrix lubbocki. Lineage (NCBI taxonomy): Eukaryota > Metazoa > Arthropoda > Collembola > Symphypleona > Sminthuridae > Lipothrix > Lipothrix lubbocki. The sequence continues at coordinate 17,255 of JAQGAK010002143.1, forward strand.
TCTCTGCAACAGATATCGCGCTAATTCGTCGAGGTTGAGTGCACAGGATTTTGCAAGTAGAGCCTTTTCCCTTGTCAATAGCATCGTCCAGGATGTACTGACACACTTGTGTGGTTTTACCAGATCCAGTCTCACCACATATAACCACAACCTGCAAGATTCACAATCAATAACTCAATCATTCACTACATCCAAGGTTAATTGAAGTTCAGGATTCCAAGTAAACAAATGTATTAATTACATTTCTGATTAACTTTACCTGATTTTTATTGATTATATCGATGATATCTATACTGCAGTCGTATGCCGGCAAGGACCTCCTATAGTGTTGCATGTGCGTATATCGAACATCATTTTCTTTCTTCTTTTTATCCGTTTGTAGCTGTTTATCCAAATTGGGGTCAGGTTTCTCGGAAAATAGTTCCACTAAACTATCCCCAGGATTATGGTGGGCCTTGTGGACTGCAGAATTAGCAGCAATATTACTTGAATATTTTTGTTGAAAATCCCTAGCAGCTATTTTATTAGCATTTTTATCTTCCTCGTACGCTTTCCCTTTGAGTAGCGTCAACACATGACTTATGGATGCCTTCTTTTCCGGCGTCAGGGTAATGTGTGGCCTCTGCGTATACAAACAATAAGATTCGCAATGACAGTAATTAATGACACTGCAAAAATATATCTAGGCACTACTAACTTACATTCTTTAGCTCCCTTTTTCGGTCTTCATGATTTTCCTTCTCCGCAGACATTTTCTTCCGTGACGACCCTCCCCCTTTTCCTTTCTTCGGATGTTTCCCCTTACCCTTGGTAACATGGGGCGACTGCGACTGGTGCGAATTCGACTGCTGCGAAGTCGAACTTTTAACTTGAGCTTTCTTACCCTTGCCCTTTTTAGTGGAATTAACGCTAAAATCATCGTCATAATGACCCGACATTTTAAGGATTTTAATTGTGCTCTTAATACCTGCAAGATACAAAAAAAGATACGAAATCAGGTTAATTAATCATAACTACATCTTATATTATATCTTTCAATTCAACCTATTTTACATATAGAGATGTTTATTGCTTTCCAGAATTTCATGCAATTTACTTACGTTTAAGTAATTTGATGCTATTTATTGGTTAAACTTATGGTTGGTAATTATTACAAAAATGACAAATAATTTAAATCTGTTGTCGTGAAAATTTAATATGGATTTATTAAAACTAGAAATTTCACATAAAAAATCACAATAAGGTTATCTATTAGTAATATACCAGAACACTATATATAGAAGGGACGAATGAGATTTAAGATTAAACAAAAAAGAATTTGGACGTCAAACCCAAATGAATTAAATTTCTGTTCAACAATAATTCAATTCAATTCAACCGTCCGTCCCGTATGAACGAAATACAAATATACAAACGTTAGCTTTGTTTTTGCCGGCGTTCTAAAATCCGTCATTGAGGCCTGCTGTTTTACTTTTGTGTTGGCTTGGCTCTATGCTGTTCGTACAACCCTTTACCTTTACTTTCTCCACCGATCTCCAGACCCGAGATCGAGATTTCTCCAGATTTCTATTACCCGGTTTTTATAATAATCTTCTCACGAATCATCTTTTAATTATAACTTATGATTATTACATATATATTATTGATTTTTTAACATCTTGTAAATTTATTTTTATTTATATGTATTATTGTTTTTTTAAATTGATTTTTACGTATAAAATAATTTATTTTTGTTTTTTATAATGTTTATAATTTATTTTATCATACAATAATTTATTATTTTTTAAATTTATTTTATGTATACAATTTATTATTTTTTAAATTTATTTTCTATACAATTTATTGCTCTTTCTTATTATGTTTTAAGACTACAAAAATAACGAAGTAAGAACACAAAACAAAGTGACAACCTAGCAAATATGTACGAGCTAAACTATAAAAACAAAGTGCTTCAAAACTAAAACACTCAAATATAAACTAAAAAACACACACACATACCATACCCGAAGTTATCAATTCGAGTGGAGAACCAACAAAACTTTAATCAGACTACCCCAAGATGGAAACGAAGGACGTCGACCCCTTTGCTCAAAGAAGTTTGATACCAAAAACTCCCACAGAGCTAACATTCCAACTCAATGGGGGGGAACCAGAAAATTCTAGATTTAATACAAATAATCCGCCGAACGCGAAGCGACAATTGAAAATGATAATGACACCTGAAACGGAAAATGAAGCTGAAACAAATGGCAACAAAAAACCCAAAGTAGACCAGAAAACGCAAATGGAGGAGATCTCCAAGAACATCAGGCTGTTAATCGAAAAAATTAACTCACTGAAAACAGATGTAGACACATTTCAGCAGGAGCAGAGCATGATGCGACAGGATGTGAGTGCAATTAAAGACAATACTGACGACTTCGTAAAAAATCTAACCGAAAAGGTGGCATTGGTAGAACTGCATGTTGACGAATTGGAAAACGAACTCCAAGAGGCAAAAAGAGAGGTGGCAAAAACGAATGTTCAAGTTAAGCACACCCAAGGCGAAATTGAACACCTACGAGAAGAGAATAACAGACTCCAAGTAGAACTTCGAAAGAAAAACGTAATTGTCAAAGGTGTCCCAGAGATGAAGAACGAACAAGAGAAGCTCTGGGAAACAACAGTGGCAAAATTAAGAGTAGCAGGGGTAATAATTAACACAGGAACAATTGATACAATTGAGAGAGTGGGGAAATACACGCTTGGAAAAAAACGGCCAGTAGTGGTGAAATTCGTTAAAGAATCTGAGGCAGCAAAATTGATCAAAAAGTCCTGGGAAGTTGCAAAAAGTAACGCGAGAATTAAGCATGGCTTGTCTGTTCAGGAAGACCTACCCATAATAGAACACAAAAACAGATTTTTGATAAGAGAAAGATGCAGACAGGCCAGGAAGGCGGGATACGAGCCACGAAACGCCGGAATCAATGCGGTCATAATTGATGGACACAAGCACGAAGCGAAAAACGGGAAAATCACGGTAACTGAAATGAACAGACTAAGAAGCGAAGGAGAAAAGTCAACTAATGATAGCAACAACAGGCATCAAATAAATATGGATCGACCCGGAACAACAGCTCCGGGTAATAGGACAGGCCAGCCTAGGAACCTAGTAAATAACTTACCAAATCAGAGCCAACCACCCGAAGTGAACATTCCGAGTAGCGAAGTGATCGAAACAGATATGGAAGATGGGGAAGTCCCCTCGCCCATATACAGCACTCTGAATCAATTAATCACAACCTCCCAAACCCTTGGCCCACATACGTCCATATTGGACATATGAGACAACCTGCCCTTACAATCAAAAAACAAACGAACCCCCACACTGAACACTATACTCTACTGGAATGTACATGGGCTTAGAAACAACATGGCCACCAAAATTAACTTTATTAAAAACAGAGCTCCTAAATTGTTTTGCTTAAGTGAGACCCTGACAGATGACTGCAAAATAGTGGAGAAACTCATGCCAACTTACAAAATTAAAACCATTACACCAGTAAAAACACACGTAAAAGGAAGACCGAGTGGGGGGCTACTTATTGGAATCGACCGAGAATTCGAAGCATACACTACAGTTATTAAAGAAAATGACAAGTTCATTATTTTATACATAAAAGACCAACACCCAACGTACATACTTTTTGCGTATGTGCCACCTGACAATAAACACGACTTCATAATTGATGAAATATTTCCAAGTGTAATTGGAAAGGACTACGTTTTAATGGGAGATCTAAACGCAAGAACAAATTATAATAAAAACATCAATATAAATCACCACAGTGAAATAAGTGAAAGGAGATCATATAAGGACATAATCACTAATCGCAGAGGAAATTTATTAAAGAATCATCTAATATCCAGTGAAAGCACAATAATTAATGGAAGGACAAAGAGTGACAAACACGGTGAACTCACGTATATTTCAACAAATGGCTCGAGCACAGTAGATCTGTGTATCACAAGCATAAATAATACCAGCCAGATTATAGACTTTGAAGTGCTACAAACCCACGAATCTGACCATTTACCAATCTACCTGACAAGAAATGCATCTGAAATAATTACACATAAACAGAAAACAAACACAATAAACAGAATAGTATGGGAAGCTGAAAAGAAAGAAGCATTTAAAAATCAACTTAAAAATAAAGCAAAAAGCATTACGCAAGAGGTAAGCGGCGACATCAAAAAACTCAACACTATTCTATACGAAACAGCTAAAGATAGTGGAATGAGAACAGAAGTAGTGACGGCGAAAAAAGATGTCAAATCTCGATGGTTCAACAGTGAATGCATGAAACTAAAACGTCAGTCAAATAAGGCTCTCAGAACTTTTCAAAGAGACGAAACAGTAGATAACAGAAGATCGTACGTAGACCTAAGAAACAAATACAAAAACACATGCAACCAGTACAAAACGCAATACTATAAAGAACAACAAGACATCATCAGCAAAGTCAAAGATTCAAAGGCATTTTGGGGAAGCCTGAACAAGTTCCGAGATTCAAAGAAAGGACATAATATAACGAGTGGTATTACCATCAAAGAGTGGGAAGCCCACTACCAAAACCTATTTGCGACCATACCCGAAGTCAACGCTTCGGGTATAGATCACACCAATACGCTACTCGAATCTAACATTGATGGTATACATAATACCAACTCGCAACCCGAAGGAAGCACTTCGGACATAGAGCCTTTTAACGATGACGAACTTAACGCTGCACTGAAACGGTTAGGAAACAACAAATCGCCAGGGTCAGATGGCATACCCAATGAAGTCTGGAAACACTTACCCAAACAACTCCGCCCGTGTCTATTGGAATGCATTAATAGAGTAATGACAAATGAAGTCCCGGAATACTGGGGAGAAATTATCATCGCCCCGATCTATAAAAAAGGAAAGCGAAACGACCCAGGAAACTACCGGCCTATATCGTTAGTGAATACGGTAGTCAAATTATTCACAATATTACTAGCTGGAAGAATTAACAAATGGATAATAGAAGAAAAAAAGCTATCCCACTCGCAAGCGGCCTACAGAGGTGGGAAAAGTTGCATGGACCACTTATGGGTCCTAATGTCGTTGATAAAAAAAACCTTGACCACAAAATCAAAAATTTATTGCCTTTTCGTTGACCTATCAAAAGCTTTCGACAGCATTAAGCGAAAAAAACTATGGAAAAGACTAAAACAACTCGGCCTTAATTCCAAAATGTTGGAGAAAATTATAGATATCTATAGCAAAACCAAAGCAAGAGTCAAAACGGAAGAAGGCTTCTCAGAACTCATACAAATATTAGAAGGGGTATTGCAAGGAGAAACTCTGAGCCCAACATTGTTCACCCTTTACATAGACGAAGCTGAAGAGCTACTCAGGAAAAGCGGAGTGCAGGGGGCCAGAATGCTCGCACACAAAATATTCATTCTTCTCTACGCCGATGACATAATTCT
>JAQGAK010002144.1:0-22734 GCA_034696945.1 Lipothrix lubbocki
AATAGTCTGTGAATACATTAATTATGTACAAATTTTTTAAATATTTTTGTTGACGCCGCTCACAGATTTTACTATTATAGTACGCTCTTAGATCAATTAATAAAATTAATTCATAAATGATTTAGGTACGCGAGTTCAGTAAATAATTCATTATAATGTATTTACGTAAAATATTAAATAACCAACTAAATTGCTAATTAACACCAAATATTACATAATAAATAAATAAATAATTATTGGTATGCTTGCATTAAAATTATTAAAGCTTCCTCTACAATTTCTGAGCAAATGTGCCCCCGATGTGAAAACTCCCGAGAGGAAAAGCGCATTTCCTAATCGCACTAATAGTAATATAGTAATATATGGCATCAAGCACTAATTACTATAATTATTATTTAGTTCCTGGCCTTCCTTGGTCCACAAATTTTCCTTGCAATGTACATACATACAAAATGGGAAAATTGCACTGTATTATTTAATTTGAACCAAAAAATTACGAAGAATTCAACGAGCCTTGAAAAAATGTTACTCCGTATCCATTAACATTACATGTACAAACTTATTGCTCCTATACTTTTCCGCATTAAATGCATTCTACTTCGTATGTTTTTCCAGTCTTGTCATTCATTCTTGTACATTGCATACATTTTTTAAATATAATATTTTATAGATTTACGAGAATGCTTATGGTTATAATAAGTATATAAACCACATATATGGTGAATTTAAAAAAAAAAAATAAAAAAAGGGAAGTATACTCAACATTGATTTTATGATTTTGTACGGTCTCAAATCCCATTAAGCTATACACTACATATATAATAAACACTACTATATGTACATATGAGTAAATTTGAAATTTGACAATGCACTGGTCATCGTTAAAGTGCACAAGACACTTTATTACATGGCGATATACATATGTTGGCCTATGCTCCGCAGCCTCCAATATACACGTAATGCTATACGCTTTCTGACACCTTTAATGGCACTTTCCTTTGATTAAAAAAAACACGTGCGCTTATGCGGCGGAATATTGTTATACATAAGGGTTCGCTATGATTTTGCCTGCTGTTCCTCTTGTTTCTTTAATATTTTATTGTATGATTATTATTTTATTTTTATTTTATTTTATTATTTTTACTGCCGCATGTACGTACATATATCGTTGGTGAAGTATCAAAAAGTACCAACTTCCGTGTTGAAGGTATAGAAATTGGTACTTTGGGATCCTGTGCTATATAAGTTTCCGAGCACAATCTGTCATCATCGGCAAAAGAAAAAACTGGTAAATCAAAAATTAAAACAAGCTACACCATATACGCATTTATTATAGTGGGAAACGCATTTTCCAAGAATCAAGAACTTGTTCAAATCTATATTTGCATTAACAATATCCGTATTACAAATGCTTGTTTTGCAGAATTTCTTCCCAAAATCTCCTTAAAAACGTAATTTAACAGGTGGTGTTTTTTTATCTATTTTTCTTTTGCATTTTAAAATGCCGTCTTCAATCATCGGAATGTTATTGTGGCCCATAAGATTGCATTGTTGGGGATGAGTGGACAGTAATAAAATAAAATAAATAAAAAAACAGTACAAAATGCATAAATCAATTGGTTAAAATTGCTAAGGTGCTAAATTGATTTTTTAAGCCATAGCCTTACGACAATTTTAGCACCTTGCAAGTTTAACTCACGATATCAATAATAATCATATATAATGCATAAGGAATATTTGAGTAAATAAAAGAATATTTATTTTTCATTCATTATTTAGTATAGTGCAGTCAATTGAGGGGGGAAATACAAAAAATTGTACAATATCCTGTCGCAGGAAGATAAAATATTTTATATTATCCACTTTTCCTTTAAAGTTTCCATTCGATAATTATTGGATTATACACATATATTATAATAGTAATAATCTCCATCTCTCTCTCTTCTCTGTCTTTCGTCCATTTCCAATTTATGCTGCGTTTATTGCTACTGCTCTTATTGCTCTACTCACAATGCTAAACTGACCACTTCTCGGCTGTCAATCTACCACCAATAATTTTCCAACGCTAATATTCCTCTCTCTCTCTCTCTCTCTCTCTCTCTCTCTCTTTTCCCTCTCGTTTTCTCACGTATTACTCACACATTCCCATTTATTTACTATAGAATCTTACCATTTATGTACAGAGTTATACAGTTATGCCATATATTTTAATGGGATTCTTGGAAATCCTTGCTTGCTGCAGCAGCATGTGTGACGTGTCGGATGTTACATATTAGTTTATTAGTATAGCGAGAGATTTCGTGAGCAAAGTATCAAAAAGTACGAATTTCAATGTTGAAGGTATAGAAATTGGCACTTTGGGATCTTTTCGGGATATACGATCTGTTATTTGACTTCTCATTTTGGGGCGACTTGAATCGCTGGGGAAATTGGGATTGATCACTGATCACACTAAATAACGCGCAAAAGATGACGGCTCATTTGACTCCCATAGCTCACGATTTTTCTAAAATCCATTCTAACAAATGCTTTTCTTAGATGCAGTTGTTGTAAATATTAATTATTTTATGCATTTAAATGCATATATCGACGGTTCAACGGTCAAAGGGGCTAAAATAATTTTTAACCCATATAACGTATTACGAAAATTTTAGCACCTTTGCATGTTTAAACGACGAATTACATATTTGGATTATTTTAATTTTTATATAGACGGCAGAAGATCCCAAAGTACTAATTTCTATCCCTTCAACATTGATATTGGTACTTTTTGATACCTCGCCGACGTGACGATATGTATTTTTGTACACAAATAGAAAAGAATAATAATAACGTGAAAAGTATTTTCTCCCCTTTATTAAACATAATCAGCAATAAGAAAGACAACAACAATAACAACAACAAACAACTCCGCGAAGAAAAAGCGCAAGTATTCAAATTAATTATTAAGGTATATAGCGACTTCCTTTAAAGCATTAGCATATACCCTAATAACAATATATAGCAACAAAAATAATAATAATAATAATCAAGAAGAACGAGAAAAGGAGATCAGCGGCAGGATTTAATCATCAGAGCTCTGTGTGGAAGAGAAAAAAAATTAAAGTATCTATATAGATTCTATATAGAAGTACATAGGAAAAGTTGGATCAAGGCAGGGATAAATTTACAATTTGTTTTGATTCTTGTTGTTTAAAATTGTAATTATGTATAAATGTATGCATATCATCGGCGAAGTATCAAAAAGTACTAATTTCAAGGTTGAAGGGATATAAATTAGTACATTGGGATCCTTCGCCGCTGAGAATATATGTATTAATTAATGGTATTTTGACATTTGTAAAATATGTCCGATGGGTTGTTAGATCAGACGTTGGACATTTGTTTTCTATTTAAGAAATACATATGTTATATTATGACAGTTGAATTTGTCTACTCTACTTTAAATATGGACTTTTTCTTTAGTATAATTATACATATTATATACATACTTACGGATATTTCCATTATATACCAGGAAGCTAATATATGTAACATAATGCTAAATGATTATATCCTTTTCCTATATACGTACATATATGTTGTAAATTTAAAAACTCGTCGGATGACCAATGCATACAGCACATATAGTGCTGAATTTAAAACATTATAATTTAATCTTAACATTTCCTGCTGTGCAATTATTAAAGCTGCGCTGCTTAAATGCTTGAAAAATTTCCTCTGTCAATGTTCTCTGAATTTTGAGGTAATTATTTATATTAATCCCGCTGATTACTAATAATACAAATGACTACTCTATATTCTATATGCATGAGTTATTGTGACTTACTTATTGTTCTTGTTATATATTAGAAAGGAGATTAAATTTGACGGGCCATTTCCCATTAATACTTCCTAATGGGGAATCAAATGGTGGGAATTATAATTATTGAGGATTTAATTTTTTTCAGCAATTATTATTATTTTGCCATTATCTTTATTTACGATGTATTTTCATTTTTTTACAATTCAAATATGTGCTGGATTGCAAATTAATGAGTTTGAAGCTCTAAGGCTAACTATGAAAATTGTCATGATTTCCACGCCGTTCAAACTTTATTTAGCAAATTTATAGCCGTTGAATTGAAGGTAGAATTGAAAAGTATGATATAGTTACAGTTAATGGAATATGGAGATTAAAACAAAAACCGAAAAAACGGCGTTAAAATATACATTTTTTCCAGAAACTTATTAATTTTTTAGCATGAGTTTGAATAATATAATATAATTCTGTTTCTAAAAATTCCGCTGATATATTTTAATTCATGGTCAATTTCTCCGTTTATTTTCCATTATACAAAGTTTTTGAATTTATTAAAATCACTCGAACTTTGGCACCGTCTATTTTATTTTCTTCCTCAGTATGGTTGTTTCAATTAGTTGTCGCAATTAAAACACTTGGTGAAGGAGGTTATTCAAAATTATTGTCGCTAAAACTAGTTTTAAAAAATTTCAGAAGCTTAACGCCATTAGGAATTTATTGACAAATATTGGATGTTCAAAGGTATTTGGGAAACAAAAATGTTTAGTCTATCATGGAGAAGATAAGCACAATTTCTATTAAAAATTCCAATTGCATTAAACCGAACATGACGGTGACGACAGGAGCTTCGGGATTTTATTCACCAGCAGTGCAAATTTAATTACCATAGCAACAATCAAGGTTTACGATCCTTAATAAAAATATGAACAATGTCATATAAAAATGTCAGCGAAAATTGCCAAAATATTTCTGCAATGAAAAATAACATTAATTCCTTTGACCAATCCCAAACAATATCATAAATGTAATTCGCAATGAAAATAGTATATACTATATATAGTAATTATATAAAAACTTATATTATATGTAATTTATTTTAAAAACTTAAGCTTATATCATTGTAAAATACATGTAATTATTATTACAATATAAATAATTCTTATGATTGAGAAATTTTTGAACCAGATTCAACATTGTTTTAAATTAAAAGCAGCAGATCCCTTGGCCTGGCCAGGCCTGCCATAGTATTTCTTCATCCCACAAAATACAATTAATATTATTACTATATGTATGTATATATATATAGCGTCTGCCCTCATAAAATTGTATTCTTTAAAATTTGGCAATCCACCACGCCGAGTAAACAAACACGAGGGTTGATTTTGTGTGGCGATAAAAGGATGATTGTGATTTATCCTGCGAGCTCTTGGACGGCGGACTCTCTTGAGCAACTAAATTGATAATTAGGGGAGTGCGTGTGCTTTCTGACGGGGTGTCATGCTCTGTGTGTGAGCAATGTTACACATTGCATATACATATATGGATTTTTTACATATATAATTTTATATAGAAAATTTTATGCAGGAATTTTACATATAGGAATTTTAAACCTAAGAATTTTATACATATGAAATGTGTATATACGAATTTTACTATAGGAATTATATCTATACAAAGTATGCATGTATATACACATATGTAAGTAAATGGATATATGTTCAGCATAGCAAATCACATATAAATACTGGATATACACATGCATCCATGTATACAATTAGCTGCCAAAAGCTCATTTACGGATGAATAAGCTCGTATATGTATACAATGCATATATAATCTTATATAGCAATGTTAATAATAAAAATATAATAATTTTATCACAGACCCCTTAACATTGTCCGTTTCTGAGGTTTAACATTGCAAATTTGCCCATGCAAGCTAAAAAACATTGTAACACAGGTTTATAAACAGTGCACAAGTTACAGGCCTATAACAATAATGCACACGCTGTTACAAATTTAACAACAATGCAATTTTTATGTACAATAATTATATATAGTAGCTATATGTACGTATCTACTTTTCTACATATAGTAGCCATAATGCTGAAGCTGATAATTAGACATTTTACTTTTACCTTCAGAGCCGCAGCGTACGAAGAGCCAAAAACAACGAAAAAGACAGAAAATCTTAATCTTTTTCCACATACATATAAGAATTGTTTAAATTTTTCGAAAAAATGTTGAAATCCGTCTTGCTCCTTTGCTTATGCGCTCTCATTATTCCCGCCATAGCACACGTTTGTACACACTTGTGTACATATGTATATTTATGTACACATGCATATTAATGTACATAGCGTGTTGGTAAAACATGAAAAGGTGCTAAAATTTTACAACACGTTATGGCTTAATAATAATAATAGCACATTTTCACGTTTACCCGACGTTATGTATATGTAAGTAGTGTATATAGCACAATTTCAAAGATCATATTTAAGTGCGGGGGTGAATTACTTTAAATGAGCGGGCCGGAAAAATGACTGTGATGAGAATAAATAGCTCAGAGAAAAATTGGTCTGTGTGTGTGAGCTTGTTGCTTGGCGTTATTATTGTTGGCGCAATCCTCATCTCAAAAGCTCTGCTCATACAGTTTTGTTGGCTCAGTTTTGTCAAATATTATATGTAATTATAATTTTTATTTACTAAATTTTACATTTTGCAATATTCTTCTTAATTGTACATATGTACATTATATAGAAATGTCTATGGTCACCACACACGTCGCCCTGGCCGCTGCCCCTGATTTTGGAATTTTTGAGCAATAATACAAACAAAATACCAAATACATGTATTTTTATGCATGCGTGAGGATGGGGACATACTTGTGATTATTATTATTATTACGATGATTATTTTTTTTTTATTGCGGGCTTAATTATCCCATCCAAGCCCCTTGAATCCGGTCGTGGACAGTGGGTTTATAAATGTAAATAAAATTTAGATATGTACGGGCATGAAAAAAGTAGATTAAAATTTACAAAATTATTTCTTGCATTTTTATCTTTTAATATAAAACATATAAGTAGCTAATACATATGTGTTGCATATGGCGGGGGAATTGTGTTGAAATACATAAATAATATCCAATATGTACATTTTACATATAAAAATAAAGAGTATGTCCGCTGTTGTGGGTAATTAAGCCTCAGCGTTGCAATCTAAATGTCTCATTAGCATTCGTATCTGATGATGAGATTTGCCTCAGTGCCTATTTTTCCATTTTATTTAGTATTAAATACATATTATTACCGTAGGTATTATTATTTAAAATATAAATATTGCAATATTTTGAATTTGGCAATAATGTCAACTTGAAATCTTCGATATGATATGCTGGGATCTCTCTTTGATTAATGTGTAATTTTTAATGGATTTTGTGGAAATATTTTTATTTAATCATTTTATTTTTTTTTGCAGTCAAAGTTCAAAAGCGTGGTAATTACCTTGCTGTTTACATTCCTCGTTTATTGTTTAATTATTCAATTTTCTGTATTATCTTCAATGATCTACATACACTTTTCTGTAATTATTTCTGTATAATTTAATCATTTTGTTATGGTTGATTTTAATCTTATTATTATTATTTTCATTATGTATTTTATTTTTGGGAATAAAGCCAAGAATAAATGAAGAGAAATCGGTCGGAAAGAAGGAGAATTGTTTACCAAAATTATTTTAACGAAACAGAAAATTCCAGAAAAAAATTTTTTACTGGAATTCAAAATACTTCGAACAAAATTTCCTTTAATATTTGCTTTCATATTATGACTATAATTTAGTACAGTTAACCTGCAATGTGCGGTACGCGTGTCCAAAATAATTTAACGGCGTTGAAATTTTCAAAATAAAATAAAAATTACACCGCGTAATTGCAAAATCAATAATAAGCATCTTCATAGATAAAACACTTGATTTCATATCAAAAATTCAAGAATTTACGCAATGAAATATAATTATTGTATTTATTACAAAATTAAATAATTAGGCCGTCAATTATGTATTAAAGCTCATATTGCTAATTAACACGCACCGAAATCATTACAAATATTTAATTTAATAATGTTGCAATTTAGTAAAAAGAACGGGGTTGCTACTAATTCCAAGAATATTACATATAATTAAGCTACTCATTTACATTACATGAAGATCACCGCAGCCATATGCAATCATCCATTAACGCCAATCAATAAAACGTTATAAGACTTTTAAATTTCACAAAACTGGACAGAGAAGAAATAGTAATTATTACAAGAATTTGTAAAGAAAGCCTGTATATCACATCAGCATATGCTTTTTATATGCAAATTTGCCGGAAAATGTAACGTCGCCTTGAAGAATTACCGCGAAGAAGACCTAAAAATCTGAATATTGTATTTATACAAAATGGTAAATACTTATGGATAACCAGTAAAAGGAGTAAATTCGTAGAAATTGGCAATTATATTGCAAAAGAAAATCAAATTATTCATATATGAAGATGCATGAGGGAGAATTTATTACATCTGTAGTATAGCTTATTAGCAAAATATGAAGCAGTAGAAGAAGATTAAGATTACAAAAAAATTGACACGTTAATGTTGACAAATGCAATTTAGAAAACTTCAACACTATATACATACATATACATACATTGTATAGGCAAATAACACATGGACGTACATATACCACTACGTATGTAATACATTCCTATATAGATTGCATTCCTATACATGCAAATTTCCAAGTTAATTAACATTAACATAACATTTGACATGTACGTCTATAATGAAATTGCCCCAATATTAATTCAAAATTCTGAGAAGCAATAAAATCTTGGCGTACTGTTATCATAATATGTATTGATGTATGTAATAAGTTGGCGCTTCTCCCTTTGATAAATTACTCTGGCAATAATAATAAAAGTAATAACGAATATATGTCTACAGGAAGGGAATTGGAGCCCATGGCATTTATACTTTAAAACAGTTGTCTAATTACTTTACTCGTAAGATCATGCGAACGATGTCCCTCTCAAATCGCAATATCTATCACTTTCAAGTATTTATTTAATATGTATGGACAATGTATAGTGTGATTTAGAATTGTTGTATGTAAAATTTATATGAAAAATTTGTATATAAAATTTGTATGTAAAATTTATATGTAAAATTTGTATATAAAATTTGTATGTAAAATTTATATGTAAAATGTATATGTAAAATTTGTGTAAAATTTGCCCTTAGTATTAAATGCTATAAGACATACTAGTTAATGCGTGTGTGCATTGCATGTTAAACTTACAACATATAAAGAATATGCATATACATATGTAGAAGAAAAATTGACAAAAACTGGAGTAACTGGATGTGCTGAATGATTTATTGATATGGTGGAAGATGAACCGCATGGAATTGTGATTAAGCGCATTAATAATACAATGGGGTTTCTTATAACAGGTGAAATTGCCTGTTGGCAGGGTTGGTAACGTATACGATACGTAATTATATATGTCATTATGATACACATACGTACATATGGGCAAATTGATACGCAGCAAGCAATATGATATACTAATATGTATAGACAATGTTACATATAGACACAACATACATATTAGCGGTGTTAAGCATATACCAAACATATTGGCAGTGCTAACCATACGAAACACATTTCAAACGTTATCCGTATATAAAACATATGTAGTATACCATTATATATGTATTTTGCAAATATAGAAAACATATTAGCAACGTTACCCATACAAGTCAAATGCAATGTGTTACATATACATATATTACATATACAAAAAACATACGCCGCACGCATACATATATTTTCTACATAAGTAGATACGTATATATCAATTACGCGTAAGAGCAGGTATAACGTTACAGTTCCCCGTGAACTACCGTACCAATGACACATGTACATATGCATGTTCGTAAACGGGACTAACGCTTAGTGCATACACGAGATATAGCGTTACCAAAACTTTCCAACGACTAATAAAATTTTCGCAATTCTTATCGCGCACACTACCAATTACCTTATGTCACTTAGGTGTCATTTCTCCCATTTACACTATCCTGACCCACGCTTTTCTTCTCCTGCTGCTGCTGCTCCTTTTTTGCAAATGCAATATCAATATTTCACCGGACATTATAACATATTATAGTGCCACCACCACATAGGGTATAACGAATACAATATGCTATTACGTTTAATAATGACACGTACATGTACATTTACAATTATTAGAGACAATGTTGGATATCCATATCCTAGAGTGGACGCTTACACGGCATACATAAAATTTCATGCCCAATGCTAAAAAATGCGGTATGTAGCATCAGGGCAAATTATACCGTATAAGCATAGTATATGTATATACTCATACTAAGTTTGGATGTACTAATTGCTCGGAGGACGCCACACATTGTCCGTTAAATTTTAAACGTATTATGTATAACATACACTAACGCTTGCCCTGCATAGGTTATGCAATTTGGAAATTTCGGCCACCCAATACATATCCCCAAAAGTAGTATAATGATCGTCGAAAAGTGACGCTGCAGATTATAAGTATAGGAAATAACATGCTAACTAATCGCGTCATAGGACGGACACAATATATTAACCGCTGTGCACAATGATACAATAATAATTATAATTATAATAGACCTTTTGAAACGATGATAACAGGAGCAGCAAAGTGTAGCAGCCCCGGCACGACTTTCCTATTCGCATCAAATACACACACATGTATACACAATACGTACATATATATACACGAGACCAGCGCCAAACGCAATGACCTGTTCATATAACCGTCCTAATGAGCTAGTAAATATCCTCTAATGTAAATATCCGTGATCCTATGAGCGTGTAATGGATTCATAATGGACCTTTGTGCCTGACGCAAATAGTTTTTTTGACGAAATTCCAAGAAATTATCTTTGCGCACACGGGGATAAGCATCTCTATGTATAATGTCTGCACAGATTCATAATCATGCTCCGTACATATGTCATAATTGAAGCAGTAATGTCGTTCAAACGTGTAACATCTCATGTGACGTTTATTGGGCATCATTGCACATTACCAGGGACATAACGCATAGTATATGGGATATATGTTACGTACATGTACATATGTCTAAATTAATGTCACTTATAGGAAAATATGTGTTACGAGTGTAAATACGTCAAATACATGGACGTATATGCATATACATACATAATTATATGTGAGTCCTAAATAAAAACAAGGTTTGGTTGTGCAACGATAAAATTCGCATTTACGGTGGATGCCCTTTAAATTATCGTTGTGGTCATATAATAGTAAATGGGTTATAATGTAATATACATCTGTACTCAAGAGCGTTAAGGGTTGAGAGTGCAGAAAAGGGTGAGTGAAAAGGAAAATTTACTGGGATTTCTTATGTATATTTATACGATTTTGTTTATTTGTTTGCAGAATTTCCCCGTGATGCTGCATAACGGTAGCAAAGGTATACATGCATATACCTAACATATAAGAAACTATATGGGTATATATGTACTTGATTTCCCATGCTGTAACATTGGCGAATGTTTACAAGTGTGTAAAATAAATATATATATATGGTTTACATACCCCTGCACCTTCCACACGTTTCAGTTTTCACCATGTCAATTTTTTCAACCTTATGCGTTATAGTGCTTGTACCTTGTCCCTCCTATGAAATACGTGTAATTACATATGCGAACTTATTATATGTACAGTGAATGGATGCAGTGTGCAGTGTGCAGGATCTCACTAAAGGTACTTCTACCGGAAGGAAAATTTCTGACCACGTTTTTCTTCTCTTTTTCTGCGCTCCCCAATGCGATCTCGACATATGTACTTATGTGAAAAATATGTATCTCTGGGTCTGTTGATGAAATCCACCACACGGCAAAAGGTGATAAGGCATCATGTGTATCGTGCCCAATTGTTGCTATACATAATAGGGACTCATCGTCAGTGGACTGAACCACCATATACGAGAAACGCATATACCATACAGCAAGTGCGGCAGGTATTTGTCGTTTTACGTGTTGTTGAGCACAGTAGTGTAGTGTGGTGGTGGTGGTGGTACACTTATGCATACTATGTTTGTTATATGTACATATGTATGTATGCGTACCTGAGATGTGGGCAACTCGCTGCCTCGACCCACAGAACCATAGCCCATTCACTGGCTGTTAAGTAATCTTACAACCGTATAAAATCTCGCCGCTCCTTCACTTCAGATCACAGTCACAGCATCCGGTCTTCAGCGACCACATCTCTTCTCCTACTCTCAACTCCACAGCAAGAAAGCTTTTTCTTGTCCTTTACATTCAATTATAACGTGCTCAAAATTTGTGGATCAAATTTTCAAATTTCAATAATATTTTTCCCATTTTCTATTTTTTTTAAACAAAACATTCTCGTGAAATTCAACATGAAGCACTTTGGATTACTTGCGGTAATTTTTTTTACTCTTATCCTGGATATAACATTTACTACACCGTTATCAACTTTTACCTTGCCCAATCATTTCTGACAGCAAGATATTTTTTGACTTTTTACTCTCCGGTAGCTTTTGGCACTTTCCGTCAAAAATCGTTAAAATCAAAAATTTTATAATCTTGGGCATTATAGTTACCATTAGGGTGTGAGGTTTTAGGCGAGAATTTGGAAGGTGAAAATTTTAAGGTTGCAAATTTTAAGGGTGCAAATTTTTTATTCTCTCAAATTGTTTGTATTCCAATAATTTGCCAAATGTATAACGTTTGCGTTTGTGCAAATTGTACATTTGTAGGCAAAAATTTTAACGTTTCAAAGGTTCTATTAGAATTAACTAAATTTACGGCTAAGCAAAAGGGTTGTTAGGATAAAATTTGTAGCAAATTTGGTAACAATTTTCATATAAAATGTAATTTTTTCCAATATTTGTTTTGATTTAATTCTACAAATTTAAAGTCAAATTTTAAAATACAACTGTTTGCTTACTATGTAAAGATTACAAATTCAATCAAATTTCCCATTTGAAATCAATACAAAGATATACAAGGTTTGTTAAATTTCCCCAGAAGCTCCCTTGCTGACAGATAAAGCAAAGCGTTTAGCACGTTGCTGACTAGCCACGAGTGCTAACGAGTCAATTAATTACATACAGCTTGTAATTTCCCTTTGATTAATTATAACCGGAAGGCAGTCGCTGTGATTTCAAAGAGCAGTAGAGTTCCTCGAGAAAAACAACAACGAGCAGAAGTAGAAGTAAATAACAGCATAATAGCAAAAGCCTTATGGAAATTCAGAGCAAAACCAGTTCCGAGTCTCTGTTTTGAATACTAATCAGGCTGAAGGAAAAGTCAAAACGAAAGGGAAAGAAGAGAGACATAGGACCGGAATTTGGCTTAGCTTACTTATAGGAGGATTATACAGGTGGAACATTTGCCAAATAGTAAATACATACAAAAAATTGAAATATATTTGATATCGTACACATTTCTATACAAATTTCCTATTATTATTATTATTTATCACATATTTTTGTAAGTTTCATTAATATTCCAAGCTCATGACACAAAGTCATAGGAAATTAATATTTAATTGCTTAAGGCCAGAAGAGAAACAAAGCGACGCCACTGAATTTAAAATTTAGTTTATTACACATCGTGATTTATTATTGTCTGTATAGGGCAGTATTTTAATTTCTATAAACTTAGACCTCGGAAAGGATAATGACACCTTATTACTTATCGTTAGTTACACATACTACAGTTTAATGAATTTCCTTTCTTGCTTTCTTTTTCACACATTTGTTTTCCCACTTATTACTACATATACATATTATCCAATTATACATTTTTTACATTTATTATAACATCCGCCGCAATTTTACCTTAATACAGAGCAATTACCATGAATTAGATCTTCCTAAATTTGTATAATTTAACCTCCCTTGACCATTAATTCCATTAAATTCATTAGTCATTTTCACACTCTAAGATTCAAACGCTAAATTTGTGGGATATTGCCCTTGGCTAATTAGCTTTTCACACGATTATCAATTATCCCTGAAATATTAAAGAGTAAAATTTAAATGGCACAGTTCATCGTAAATTAATTTAAGAGCTTAAAAATACATATGTTAAACTTGATCGTGTGTAGCTAATAATTCTTTAGATCTTTAAAATTTATTATTTTTAGAAAGGTTATGATAATGGCCTTTTACGATTTTTTATTATAATAAGTGAAAGTTTAAGTTTTAGTTGTAAATTGTGATTTACTATTGCGTTTTCTGATTTTAAAAGTTTCTTTTCATTATATAAACAATATGTAGTGATATATAGAGCAGCCATTTTAATTACATTGTATATGTTCAATATAATAATACAATCTGTCTGTCCCTATTACTTCATTTCCCTCTTCAGTCTCGTATTCATTTCAATTACAATTATTACAGTTGTCGTAATATCAAAATTTGTATTAGAGTCAAATTGTAATGTGTTGAACAATGTAAAATACTTTAGGGGATGACTTCCTTGACAGGAACGTCACCATTCCGTAGAGAAAAGAAAGAGAGCACGTGTCATTTCAGTCATGCCTTGTTTGCTCAAAATTTTTATTGTTTGTGCGGTGATCGTTGAATTTGAAATGTCATCGAAGAATTTGAAACCTCATATAACATTTGAAACCTCTTTTAGACGAAATAATTTCATTTTTGGAGTAGAGCACGATAATTTTTTTAAATATTGTTTTTCTTGTTTTAGCGCCAAAATTAAATGTATAGGGAATATTCTTATTTTTGTTTAAAAATATTTATTTATATTTATTTATATATTATTATTATTATTTATACATTTTGATACAATATTTTTTTTAATACAATTTTCAAGCTGATAACCAAGCAAATACATAATATTGTTATGTATACAGAATATTTTTATGTGTGTAATTGGGCCGCAGATTCGCATTGCTGATCTCTCGTAAGTCATTACACAAGTGGGGGAAAATTATATTTTTATAATGATAATAATACGAGTTGTCAGGTTTTTTTTATATATATTCAATTTTATAAGCATGCAAAATTTAAATAAAAAATTGTTTCCGTTTAACTGGCGGACCATGTAAATGGTAAAAATGGCAATGATAACAAGATATAAATGTAAGAAGGAGCGTAATTCACGGTTTGGTTCTTATTTGAAGTCGTAAGTTACTCTTAGCTATTTAAA
The DNA here is from genome assembly GCA_034696945.1 of Lipothrix lubbocki. Lineage (NCBI taxonomy): Eukaryota > Metazoa > Arthropoda > Collembola > Symphypleona > Sminthuridae > Lipothrix > Lipothrix lubbocki. Next base: position 15,090 of record JAQGAK010002144.1, read on the forward strand.
AAAAACGTTGATATAATCATCGGCTTTCCTCGACCGTGAACCACACTTTTCTTGTTGAACATTGAATCATAAATTTGGGAAGGAGATTAAATATTTTTTGCTGGCAATGCCGTTCCCTTTTCTTTTTCTATTTTCCTACATAGACAGTATGTATAACAACTCCATTACAGCACACTTCAATTTTTTAGCTCGTGCTACTGTCAATTTAAACTCCATTATTATTATCTCGAGCAGAAATTCTTCAGAGTTTTTTTTATATACAGAAATTGCATATAGGAAAAGGTCTATTTTTATGCCATCACTATCATAAGTGAATCTCTGCAAGTTGTTTACTTTTTAATTTTCTTATATTAAATGATTTTGCTTTCTTTTGCATGGAATGCAAGCTATAGCATAGCCAAGCATTGCTTTTATTTATGATTAAGTGTTATTATGTTTTGCTCTATGATTTTCATTGGAATTTGCATATTTCTGGGAAGTTTCTAAAAATATGGGGTGAAATGATAATTGAGATAATTGTTGTTTGAGCTTCGTTGGGTTTCTTAAATGAAATTATTAATTTTAGTGTTTTTAGTGATTTTCCACTTTTAATTTGCTATTTTTATTGATTTTCTCAGTTCGTTTAATCTTGTTAATCATTTTCTAGTTCATTTTCTATTTTTATTTATTTTCTCGGTTCTATTTAATTATTCGTTGATTTTTCCTTTTCGATTTTTTAATTTTATTGATTTTCCCAGTCGATTTTGTAATTACAATGATTTTCCAAGTTCGATTTGTTAATTCGATGATTTTCTCAGTTCGATTTAGTATTTTTATTGATTTTTCCGGTTCAATTTAGCAATTCCTTGATTTTTTCAGTTCGATTTAGTAATTTGTTGATTTTCTTAGCTCGATTTCATATTTTCAGTGATTTTCTCAGTTTGATTTAGAAATCCCTTGATCTCCTCAGCTCGAATTTGTATTTTCAGTGATTTTCCTAATTTGATTTCGTAGTTTAAATTACCGTAATAGATTAAATATCTTGATCAAAATGATTTCGCAAATAAAAAATATTGATTTCATTAATGAATTAACTGAAAATTATTAGTGCTTGATCAAACAAACACCAGGAATAATTTAATTCATGTCATAATATTTTGTCTGTTTGCAGTTGGTAGCCGCCGTGCTATCCTCAGCCGTTGCTGATCCCGAGCCCCCAGTGGGTGATCTCACTGTCCCCGCTGAATCCGGCTACGGAGCTCCCGGCGGTGCCTATGGCGCTCCAGGACTCGGCGGACTCGGCGGTCATGGTGGTGGCGGTCACGGACACGGCTACGGAGCCCCCGTCGTTCACCAATCCTACGGAGCCCCTGAGCACGTCCAGATCTACGGATCCAACACCAAGTCCTATGGACCCACCCACGTCCGTCAGTACCACAAGCACTCCCATGTCGTGAAGCCCAGTCACGATGTCCAACATTTCAATCATCATCAACAGCGCTACAAGACCATCGTCCACCAACACCATCATCACGAGAAGGTCCTCCACCAACACCACCACCATCAACACGTCCTCCACCAACACCACTTGCACAAGGTCCATCTCCACAACCTCCACCTCCAGAAGCAACACCTCCACAATCATCACACCCACAAGCTCCACGTCCATCAGCCCGTCTACCACACTCACCAACAACAAGCCCACAAGGTCACCGAGGAGCATCAACACAAGCAGACTCACGGAGAGGAGCACAAGCACTTGGCTCAACACCACGAGAAGCACGTCCATGCTGCTCCAGTGCACCACCAAGGATGGTCCCCATCCTACGGTCACTAATAAGGACCTCCTCCGTCTTCCATCTAATTCTGTTTTGTCTCCTGGCCGCCAGTAAATTTCAAGAACAAGGAAAAAAATTAATTAATTAATCAATTTAGTCCCCTCGATCGGTGAAGATGTGAATTTATTAAGAATTTATGCTCAAAAACATGGTTCGTTTTTTAAAAAAAATATCGTTTCGTCAAAAAAAAAGAATTATTATTAGGGCCTACGATTTGTATTAACAAAAAACGTGATAACATATGATCAGATGATGAGTTTGTGAGAAATTTTATATTTTTTATACTCCAAAGTTTTGTATTTTTGTGAGAATATCCAGGTCTTCTTCTTTTTCCTTCATTTTAAAATCGCACACACGATTTTTTTTAAAAATCCCTTTATATATTTTTTTAAAAATATTATTACTATATACATATAGGTTTGTGTGTCTTGTCTAGTCTTTCTGTGAAGTGTACACCTCCACCATTATGCACACACGCTCTACTACTGCTTATTATAAACTGTAGCACCATCAGAGAAAAAAAATAATTATTTTTTTTTCCCTTTTGAACATTTTGTGCACGCGTCTGGATATCGGATCTTCCACAAGTATCTTCAATCAATAGTTTTGCACAACTGCTCGTCCTACTATTATATCTACTATAAACTTCTACTATTTTTTATACATTGCTGATGCTAATAATGATTATAATGGGATTTTAAGCTTTTATAGAGAGAATCCAGTACTTTTTTTGTGTAAAGAAATTGTAGGGAATTCTTTCAGGGCTTCATTGTCTCTTTATGTTTTATTATTATTAGCTTTTTTTGTTTTGATCCACCAATATATTTTTTTACTGTACGTTTTATACAAGTATACAAGGTTTTTGTGTGGATGACAGAGAGAGAAAACAAAATCATGCGAGTTTATAGAGGAATTCTGAATGAGATGATGAGGGTGCGTGTGTTATTTTGAAAATCGTTATAATTTACTTACTATTATAGACACCTCTTTTTTTATTATTCCCGTTTTTAACCGCATCATCCTCGCACGCTATTTCAATCTCTTATTATTGTCCCGGTTATTATTATACACACACACGCATAGAAATACGAATTGCTTATTATGATTCTCTTCCTCCCTACTTTATATCTCTGTCGATGTATATTTTCCTCTTCAATAATTTTTTTTGTACATTAGTTTATTGAAGGGAATTTTATGTATTGAGGGTGTAAATGTGTGGTTGAGAATCTTATATTATTTGGCTTATTGTTCCGGATAGTAAATTCTTGTTGTTCTTGGTAATTTGATAGTGCTTCTTATTAGGTCTAAGGATTAATGAATCATTGTCGATTGTCAGAAACACATTTGATTTTATATTTTTGTAATAATAATTGTGAATGATTTTTTTTATATTTTTTTATTGCCCAGGCCTGAATGTTAAAAAAACAAAGAATGTACTATTATTGAATGAACGTCGTCCGTGTGTATTTGTTTTGCAATAAATGAGAATCTGTGTATGAGGATTTTTGCAATATAAAACTTTACTCTCGTCTTCTTCTTTTTCATTTCCATAATAATATCCATAAATATAATAATTCATTCATCGTTTCATAACATTTTTAGGAATTTTGCATTTTTTTTGTTGAATTCTCATGAAATATTTAGGCAACCCCATCTTCTAAGATTCCTAAATTTTTTTTAAATTTACTACATTTTTTCCTAATTTCCCACTAAAACAATTTTCTACAGAAATTCTAAATTAAAAAATACAATTTCCCAACACTTATGTGCTCAAATGCCTTATTTATTCTACAAAATTCCCAACACTTTTGTACTAAAATTCCAACTTTTCCCACAAAAATTTCAATTTTTATTTTACTACAAAAATTTGAACATTTCTGCACTAAATTGTCAACATTTTTGTAATAAATTTTCAGTATTTTTGTACTAAATTTTCAGCATTTTTCTACTAAATTTGCAGTATTTTTGTACTAAATTTTCAGCATTTTTCTACTAAATTTTTAGTATTTTTCTACTAAATTTCCGACGTTTTTCTATTGAAATCCCATGATTTTCCCACGAAAATTCCCGAAATAAATTGTGAATTGTTTTCATTGAAAATCTTTGTATATATTTAGAATGGAAATAATTGAAATCGTTATTTACTCCGCACCTGTCATGACTTGATTATTATGTGTACAAGTGTGCCAGTCAGTGAGCCATAATAAAATATAAATGTTGTGTCAATTGGGAATCACGTTTCATTCTCAATAATATTTGAGTCGGCGTAAGCACAATTTTTTTCCCACTTGTCAAGCTTCCAAATTCCAAGTCCTCCGCAACTCTTCCAACCAATTTCCTCTCCGCTGTTTGTCTGTCATCCCTGTGGGTTTCACTTGTTGCTCGCAGTAGTTTTGAACATTATACGTACATATGCCTACTTTTTACTAATCGTAAGTACTCTTCCTTATATAAATTCCTTTCTTTATTCTTCTTATTAAGTATTCCTGTATATAATCTATATAATTTATTGCCCTCATCGTCAGTATTACAGATACATACATATACATATAACATTGTTTCCTCTGTGGTTTTGTCTCGTTGTCACTGACACTGACAGCTCTTCATATGCATTAGATACTATTACAAACATACTAAAATCTTCACGATGAGGATGCACAGCGGAATTAATACGGCACAAAATAATACACATAGGAATGTGAACGACATAATAAATTTTGAAACCACCAGCGCAGGCAATGAAGATCATCATCTTCCAAGGCGCAAATACATAGGAATTGGACCGTTACAGAATAAACGATCTAAATATATTTTACATTTGTATTAAATATATATATGTATGTAGTTCAATATTTTTTATCCTGTCAGATTTTATTTTTCAAAAATAATTTAAATGTGTTTTTAGCCGAAAAGAAAAACAATAACAAGAGAAGCGAATTTGGATTAGGTTTTGTTTAATTGCCGAAAAAATCAATGACATATATATTTGTACTTGTGCATATATTTGTTTTTCCTTTTCAAATTGTGACACTTAAATTTGTCATTTTTGACGCCATCTTTTTTCCATTTATTTGACAATATAAGCTATACCTTTTTATATATAAAGTAAACTTTGTAGTGGTATGTAATGCAAAAATGAGCACATAATAAATATTGGTATTGCCAAAAATTAAATTAAATAAATAAAAAATAAAATACAATTTATTTCTGATATGATTTTTCAACATTATTTTCCATTATTTTGGTCCCCCTATCGTAAATACATTTGCAATTAATTTTTTGCTGAAATAGTTTTTTAATCGTGACCACAACTACCACAATTTCTATGCAGCTGGAGGAACTATGTACAATATATTTTCCAAATGGCGTGAAAGTTTAACATAATTTCGACGCATTTAATCGATTTTGTACATTTAAAAAGCTAACAATTTTGAAATGTCAAATTAACCCAAACATCGCGCGCCTTAGAACAAATGTCATCAGGAAGTCACAATGGAAATCAACTCCTTCAAATTAAATTACTACTGTCATTCTTTAAACAAATAAAATAAACAAGCAAATGTTCAAAAGTATGTAATGTTTAATTTGTTGAGAATGCAAAATAAATTCTTTCTCCCTATGTCATGTACATATGTGTAGGTGCGACAAATGCGTGGCCAGCAATCAACTTCAAGCCAAATCAACATGATTCCCCATAGTCGTAGTGTTGTTTTGATCTATCTTCCCAACAAAACAAATCTATACACACACTTAATTAAGCACGATCATGAGGAATAAGGAAAGGATAAATGTTATGAAAACGTGTGAAATTTAGGAAAAAATTACAAAAAACACACTTCCCATATTGTCAGCGGAAGATCCAAAAGTACCAATTTCTATACCTTCCACACAGAAATTAGCACTTTTTTCAACTTTGCCGGCGATTTGTAATTTACAAGACATGCAACAGCAGTGAGATGCAGCAGGGCACAATAAGGTAAATGCAACAGCAGTACACAATAAGGTAAATGCAGCCGGAGCACAATAAAAGGTAAATGCAGCCAAAATCACAATACATAATAATATTAATGGAAAATAAATGTAAACAAATCCTCATTCCCACATGCTGTGAATCAAGTCAAATGACAATTAACTGTGTACACAAACACCATATAGAATTACATACAGACAGTTAAGAGGTGTGTGTGTCTTCAATTCAATACGACATTTTTTTGTAAAAAAAAGAAGAAAAAGAAAAGAAAAGTGAACAAACTGGGAAATCAAGTAGAATAATTATTCTATTCCATATAATAAACATTGTCAATTAATTGTAAACAATATAAGCTCATAATGTAATGTAATGACAACCCGCCCATATTATTCCTGTTCCTCCAGTCTTTCCATTTGTCCAAATACGTACATACACAAAATTTTTATATATAAAATAAATATATGTGTCGGCCACTAAGGATCCCAAAGGGCTATTTTGTATCCCTACAATATATAAATTTGGTACTTTTTGAGACTTTCACAATAATTGCAATATATCGTTCATAAAGAATCCCAAAGTGCTAATTTGTATTCCCCCAATGTAGAAATTTGGTACTTTTGGAGACTGATGATTATTACAATATATACAATGTATCGGATACTAAGGATCCCAAAGTGCTAATTTGTATCCCTCCAATGTAAAAATTTAGCACTTTTGGAGACTTTGCAAATTATTAAAATATATATAATATATTGTCCGCAGAGAATCCCAATGTGCTAATTTGTATCCTTCCAATGTAAAAATGTAGCACTTTTTGAGATTTTGATAATTATTACAATAAATAATCGGAATAGTAGAGTCTTATGCAATCCTTGTGAGAATAAAAGACAGAAGGGGGAAGGATCGTGTATTATCATTATGATTATAATTCTTATTATTGTGCAATAGCAGGATTATCTGTGTATTTTCCATGTTGTTGATTATTATGTCATTCCACGAATCTCCATGTCGTGGTTGCTGTCGTTTTGTTGTTCTTGTTGTTCTTGTTCTTGTCTTGGTCATGTTCCTCCATTGTCAGTCAGGTGGACATTTCCATTTTAATGACATTACACGAGTCATTACGACATTTATAGAGAGAGAGAGAGACAATAAAAACATAAGAACGTAATTATTCAGTCGCAGGGAAGTCAAATGCATAATTATATAGGAATGATACAGATTACATTCTGTATTACATGGGGAATCGATAAGGATAATTGGAAAGTGCGAGAGGCAATTATTTAAATATATTGTGAGTTTAAAAGATTTTGGAGTGTACGATTATTGTATACAATAATTTATATAATAATACATATGTATATTATATATATTCAGTGCAATATAATTATATATGTGTATCTCTAAAACTCCGATTCATTGTTCCTGCTTAACTTCATCGTCATCATCGTTCCTTTTTATTGTTTTGATTATGTGGGCATTTAGGAAATCATTTAGAATTCTGATTAGTTAGTATTAGGAAATAATGGGAAATCAAAGTTGTCAACTTTTATTCTGCCCATTCAAATCTTATCGCGGGCAATTTATTCTTTATTATTATACTCCCTTTTACAAAACTTAAACATATTGTAGTTCCATTATTTTATGGCCTCTTTAACGAATTTTTATCTTAATACATATAATTGTAATAATTACCTAAAAGTAATCCTAAGTTCAAATCTCAAGTTCCAATCAACCTCTTTAAAATTCCAACTTTTTATTTTTCTAAAGTATTTTATTCGTAGTATATATGTGCAACCTTATTACTTAAATAAATAAATAAAAATAATAAATAATAATAAAAATAAATAAATAATAATAA
>JAQGAK010002145.1:0-22734 GCA_034696945.1 Lipothrix lubbocki
TTCATTAAATATAATACTTCTGATTAAACAGGACATCACTAACCATCGCCGTCACGGCGATGGCTTTATTGCTAGTTTATGTATATATGCGGACTGTGAAAATCTCGATGTATTTATAAAACTTTATTTCATCAAGGGGAAAAATATAAGGAGCTTTATTAATTCAGCTCAATACTCTGTCACTACTACTGTGGGTCTTTCAAGGTTATACGCTCTGTTATCTCGATCCCTGGTTTTAAGGGTAGACACTCTGTGTGTGGGGTGATGTTTTTGAGCTTCTTCTTTTATGAACCTGTGAATTGTTAACATATTCAGTATTATATGAAATATTTACTGTCTGCGGTATATGAACCTGTAAAGTTTAATTTTCGTATATGGACCGGAATACGTTCTTTATGAGAAAAATGCTGGTGGATTTGGAATTTTTGTTGTAGTCATTAATTGGGAATTTTTCTTCCCTGCTTCACATACTACTCAAATACAAATGAAATACACTATAGGTGTTCAATTGTGAAAATATGTCTATTAAAGGAATATGCGGCCTATGTTTGATATACGTGTGTACACGGCAAGAATTACGGGGCGACAACGACAGCGTACGAATTAAAGGGGAAGAAGTTCTATTAGAAACTGGCGAGTTGGCGAGAGATATATAATCGATACTTGATGGTCTGTTGGTAGTTGGGAAGACCGGGGAGTAAAGTGGCACAGAATAATTGAATAGCGACTTTTTTCTGATATGAGAGGAAAATGAATTTTTAAGTGCTTGATGATAACATGTCACGCATATTAGCCATAAGTTGCATGGTTATAATGTACAATATAATAATGGATAAATTTTGTTTGCTTGCAGTTGTACAAAATGACTCTACCGCAGCAACCCGCATCACAGCCACAAAGTCAGCATTTCTTACTGAAATGGAATAACCACAGATCGAATATGGTCAGTGTTTTTGAGTCACTCCTCCAGTCTGAAAATCTAGTCGACGTCACACTTGCTGTGGAAGGGAAGTTTCTAAAAGGACATAAAATTGTACTTTCGGCATGTTCTCCTTACTTCGAGTCCATGTTTGTGAACCAAACGCCCGGGGAAAAACACCCTATTCTTATTTTTCACGACATGAAATTCTCTCATCTAAAAACACTTTTGGATTTTATGTACCGCGGAGAAATATCTATCGATGAAAAAGACTTAAGTGATGTGTTGAAAGTGGCGGAGGCACTGTCCATACGTGGCCTTTCAAGTTTTGAAAGTGATGATGAGGATTCCTCAGAAAAATCCTGCGAGCAGAATGAAAATGACACACCGGCTCAAACTACCACCGCTTCAACGAATACGACAAATAGTGTAACTCCAGCGGCTCCAGCGACCGGATTCGGGTTCAGTTCTAACGGTGCCAGTATTAACAATAATGAAAGTAACAATCAAACCCCCAATCAAAGTGACAATCAATGTAATAGTGGGAACACGAACTGTGATTCAAGTGTGAACGGAAGTGTAAATCAGAGCAGTAAAAGTCAGAGTAAAAGTTCAGCGCCAGTACGAGGTCAGAAGAAGGGAAGTTTTGTACCATCCTCGCCCTCACCAGTACAATCCCCGCCTCAAGGTGCAAGTGCGACGGTGAAGAGGCGACGAGGAAGACAGCCTATTAGAAAGGACAATGTGACAGCTTCCCCTTCCAGAGCTTCATCCTATAAGCAACCACATATTGAAAGAAGTAAGTGAACGAAGAAAGTTTTTTCTAATTGTTTTTATCACTCTAATTCATTAGTGTCAGGGCTTGTTAGTTGACTACTTGTTCATGCCGCAAGATAGCTCTCTACACAGATACCGGCAAATTATGCCATCATTGTACTGCTTGTACGTCAGGATGTGTTTAGTTCCCCTAAATGTCTCCATATTTATGATGATATAATATAAATTCCAATGTGTTAAATGTTGCTTTCACATTTCACGGAGAAATGAGTTTAAAAAATCATTTCCATGAAGAAATAGATAAAAATAAATGCATTGAATTTTTAAGAGTATTGAGTTATAAGTGAATGGGAATATTATAGATGTGAAGCCATTATCAAGCCGTCAGAGAGTCCGTCGAAGAATTCCCCGGCAATTCTCCATCCCAACTGCCATGAATGCTTCATCACGTGTAAAGGTTGAGAAGCACTCGGATGTAGAAGAGACTGCCAGTGGAGTCGTCAGTGGAACGACAAGTCCGGAAGACGACGAAATGGACACTTCCGACTTCATGGTTCCTGATATGGATGGTGCTAGTGGAATTCTTCCCCCCGACATTTGTAATTCGGAGCCACTGTCGGAGATGAGTGTTCGCGGGCTGGATCTGTTCAAATACGCTTCTATCGAAGATGGAGTATACCGCTGTATTGAGTGCGAGAAACTCTGTATTCCGAAGACATTCAAGAACAAATATAGTTTCCAGCGGCATGCCTTCTTATACCATGAAGGGAACATGAGAAAAGTATTCCCTTGTCCAGTTTGCTCCAGGGAATTCTCACGACCAGACAAAATGAAAAATCATCTACGAAGTATTCATGAGGGTGGTAAGGGAGTTCGCCATAATAATGGTCCTGGTATTACCGACCCTCAAAGTTCTAATACAGGCGATTCTAACGATTTTAAAATTGATAAATGTGATGTTTAATTGTTTTACGTTCGTTCAGCAGCTGGATATCATTAGTGCGTAGATTCATTGCATGAAAAGTTTTGGTGGTAGGATCCGCACGCATGCTAACCTTGTCTGAAAACAACAACTGAAACAATATATTATATTATGCCTCGTTGTTTAGTAAATCGTCGTTTTTATTAGGTAATTATTATTCAATCGTGATTGCAATTTAGATAAGAAATTGTTAGATAGAGAACCTGTTAGTTCTTTATATAGTAAATCAAAGCTGTGTATTAACTTTTGTTATTACTTCAATGTTTCTACATCATCATCCTCTGCAACCGCTACACCTCATCCAACAGACTTTAAGCCGCCATAAATAGATAAATTCCTCAGAAATTGCAAGTTTGTGGTCAAGTTTTTATTACATTATAATGCAAATATTTTTTCAGTATAGCCTTTTTCAAACGATCTTCCTCCTTACCGCTCTTGCTTGGAAATATCGTTTCAGTGTACATGGCGTTTATATTTTGCCCCAAACGTTTATTCTTCTTTTTTAGTATTATATTCATTACGTTTAACGTAAAGGCATTATGCAATAATTTTATTGTTGACTCACAAAGCTTACATTATGTATCATATTATAGTAAAATTTACATTTCCTTGACTTCTATATAGTTTTTTACTTGCAGATAGTATTAAGTACTGAAATTTCGACCTTAACTAATCATGTATGTTTGTAAATCGTTGTGGTGCATTTAGATGTTGTTAGGTTTGATAGATTGATAATTTATTAAAATCAAGGTTAGTCGTACAAACCATATTGCGTTATTTAAACATGAGAAGTTGTCGTGGTGCTGTAGGTATTATTAAAATACCCAATTTTTTAAAATACGATTGTAGATTTTATGCCAGTTGGCAGTTGTAAGTTCGTTAAGCAAGTCATCCAGGGGTTTTCACTAATAACAAGGGTACTACACATAAAATGTTCAGCTTAATATGCAACTTACAATTAGGCAAAGAAAATAGGCTGTTTTTGCATTGTTTTAATTTTTACTATGACTGTTACCGTGCAGAGATGCTATTTGTTCTTGTTCTCAACACATAATCTATCTGTATATGTACATGTATTGCAATGCACTCCCGTAAATAAACTATATAGGGTTAGAAAGACGATCGGCTCTATAAATTCTATTGTTAATAATTGGTGTTAATGGTGCAGAATATGGATAACATGTTTTCTGTTAATCGTAATAATTCAATTATTATATACTTGTAGCTGCCCAGACTCCCACCCTTGTACATAAAATAGTTGTTCAGCACGTGTATTATTGTATTCGACTGCGTTATACACTATTAATATGAATGCGTATAAAACACTATTATAATATTTGATACATTTGGGAAGATGATGTATGTCTGTATACAGTTTACAAAAGAAACTCTGAGGAAACTTGATGACACTTGCAATGTGAGTGGAGAGTAAAATTAGCCGTATGGAGTTAAAAGTAGTTCCACCGAAAAACAAGTTACAATGCACACGAGCCATTTAAAATATAAATTCATATACAAATATTGTGAGTACAATCTGAATGTATCTAAATAAGATATATTATACCGTTGGCCACATCGTTTTCAAGCATTTAAGTCAGCTCCCCCCTATTGTCGATATCTACATTTACATTATAAGGAACCACTGATTAAACAATAATATTTACTATTATTATATAAACATGTTGTATGCAGTTGTAGTAGGGAATTTGTCGTCAAATGCTGTTAAATTGTTATATACCTATAGTTGTTCTAGAGACCGTTTTGAACTGCAAGTACGCCGTACCTTCACTGATTTATTAATTTTTGTAATTAACTGATGTTGCTTATTAATATGTAGTTAAAGTAGGTACGCAAAGGTCGTTGAATGTTGTTGATGTTAAAAATATCTACTGATGATATGATAGTCTGATTGTCCAAGTGTGTAATCCATTTATATTACCCGACGGATCTTCTTTATACGATGGGAAGTTAAATTATTTGATGTAATAATTTGTATTCCTACGCCGGTTATGAATCATTTCGTATATTTTACTAAATTGCTAGTTTCACGTACCTGTTCAATTTCAAATGTATAATAGGCGCTTGGGTTTAACCGCGACAGCCTGTAAATTCACCGAACTTTATAATGATTATTATTATTACTAGTGGTAGCATTACCGAATGATTCTGTATTATCAGTGATAACGTAGAATGGAACTAAGTATTATAGTTACTGAACTAGTAGTCGTTAAATGTTCTCGCTTTACTACGATAAGTTCTCGGAAACTCATCAAATTCGTACTTAATATTTATTTCCAAAACGTCATAATCACATACTACTAATGTACGTATAAACACACTGTAACGTTCTTCTTGTCGATGATATTTATGCTGCAAAAAGCCAAATTCGTCGCGCTGAGATTTTACATCCAAAATGAAGAACATAAAAATCATTATATTAATATTGATAAAATTTTGAATATTAATGTTTCTTTTCAACGATTTGGAGTTACTTAAGTATGTACTTGTTATTCGCGGAAAAGTTGCTGAAAGTGCAGCGTTTCGGAACAAGTAATCAAGGAATTGCTTTTCCAAGAATATTGCTAAGGGCAAAGATTTGTGAATGTTTGAGCGTGCGTCACGGCACATAATCTTGAACTATAGTGTATTTATCCAGGGTCAATTTATACTATTTTTCGAATCTAACTAACGAAGTTTACTCTTAATAGGTATCAAAAATGTTTCGACGCTGGAATTCAACTTATTCTCCAGTTACATATAAAACTACTTACATGTAATTAGAGTAATGCTAAATTTGAGTACGTAATATGGAGCCTTGTATAAATGTAAGAGTCACATTCTAATTTTAAAACAGTCGCAGATATGAATGAAAACAGTCTTACCAAAAAAACTGAAAATATCATTGATACGGTGTAAGTAAGTAGTTGTTTTGTAATCATCGTTGTAATAATGACGGAGTATCAACATATGTTATTATGGTAGGTACGACAGGTACACCGGCCAGTAACGATTCCTAATTTATCAGTGCTAAAAAAGCACTGGGAAAGATTTGTCATATAATTATATATTATATCTATCTAGTCTAAACCGTGAATAATTCGTATCTACGAGTATCACAACTCATTCTCTAACAATTACAATTAAATTACCTCAAATTAACGATATGAGTTTCAATACTTGTGAGTAAGAATAAAATTTCTACCTGTAATGATTGTAATTTCATGAGCCATTTCTTTCACACTGTGGCGTTACAACTTGTCATAATTGTAGGTATGAAATCATGAGAGCCGCCGGAAAGCTTCCGAATATAAATTATTCAAGGTTGCTACCGTTGCTATTGCTATTATTTCAGGAGCACACGTACAAATATCCATAAATAGGATTATTCTATTATTGGTGAAATTCTAGGCAATTCGTGGGCCGGTGGTTGAGCCTACTGTTTCTCTTTTAGTTTCTACTTCCACGTAAATAATTTCGACAAGGGATTTAGTGTTATTGCTGGCATTGATTATAGCAGCCTTTAATGATTCCATTGTCTCATGACTTCCTTCACAATACATTTATATTACAGCACAAAACTTCAGGTTACGTATTTTCTTGATTTGTAATAAATGTATAGAGTAAATTAGTAACTATTTTTTCAGAATTAATTTAGATTAATAAGTTATGACGTATCGAAAACTTCAATAATTCATAAAAATGAAAATATTGATACAAAATACCCGTAATTAATTGAATTATTAGGACTTGTGAGATGAACAATTGCAAGGCTTAAAATTAGTAGCTAGGAAATTTTGCATTGCTTTACGGGCTCTCTGCTCTTCCTCAAGCTGCCCACTCACTTTTACAACAGTCGATTTCAAGGACCGGATTTCCTCTCCAAGCAGCAACACCAAATCAGTCAAATTTCTGTGCGTTGAATTGAAATAAAATTTAAAAGAAATTAAATCAAATAATAATTACTTAAAATTAATTAATACTCTATTTATACGAGCACAAGGGAGGAGAGGGGAAAACGAAAAAGACTCCCAACTGCTCGGAAGTACAAATATTAGGAACACAAAAAAACTTAACAAATCTTACCGGGGTGTTTTCTCCTGTGCAACCGGTACCATGGGTCTAACATTGACGTTTGAACTTATAGAAGCTGTGTGAAACAATAAATAAAATAAAGAGTGGAAACAAAAGAGTAGCTGCTGCATCTCATGCATGTATAGCTATACATAAATAATAGGCATGCATGCAAATACGTTTTAAAACAGCAGAAATAATCCATGAAAACATTTTCGAATTAAATAAAAATAATATTGCAACTCAAAGTAAATCATACCTGCAGAAATTTGCCTTGTTTTGGTGCAAAATGCGTCTACAATGCTCAAAACAGCTAAGTCATCCTCGTTCGTGACGATTGGTGCAGATATTGAGACATGACCGTTAACACCCAAATGAACGGACGACGTAGAAGAATTCTTATCAGGTTTACTGACTCTTGGCTTGGTCACATTTCTTAAACAATCTGATAAAAAGGGATTAAATGGAGGTGCTGGTCTCAAACGTGCAATATTCCAAGCTTGTACAGGAGGGGTAAGGTGACCGAATGACTAGGACAAAATCAAATCAAAAGTTACATTCAGAATACGATAAATTCCAGCTACATAAAATCAAACATAATAAATGATACATACATGCATGAAGGTACATATATATGCTTTCTTAGATCATAGCGGAAGAAACTTGAGCAATCGCTCACCTTGGAAAAGAATAATACATTTAATTTGTAAAGCATTAGTTTATTGGCAGCACGCACTGAATCTCAACATCACTAGCTATAAATACAAGACTCGTAATTGAAATAGAATACGGCTATTACTCGTGACGCATCACAGATGAGAAAGATGAGAGTAGAGCATCAAAAAGGAACTTTTATGTGAGAAAATATTAGTACGCAATTTTTAACGAATTCTTCAACTACAGACTCACAAATAATTTTGATTTTCATCAAGTATGTCTTCATCACCGTAATCAAAAGCATCTTGTCTAACAAGGTAACCCCGCATTTTGGGTTTTCCTTCATGCAAATCATGTGATGGAGTTGATGCAGGATCTTCAGTTACTTTTAAAGGGAAAACTGAGTCTCCTAAACCTGGATCAACTTCTGAACACGTTTTGGGTCTTAGTCTACATATTGCGGATAGCGTTTGATCTACGAAATTACCACTAAATCTACATGTACACATAATCCACTCGTAACTTGATCGAGGATCTACTTTGTCCACTTCAAACCAACATCTTTCTAAATTTTCAGCAATTATGGGCTGATGAGCAAGAAAAGCGCTTTGCGTCGTGTCTAATTCAATAGGCATGTCAGGAAAGGACGTATTTGGAAAAAATGAAGCACTGGTTTCTGTGATATTCGGCTTATCTTGAGCTGTATTATTTGAATGCGAGAAGCAACAACGTGTAAGTTCCAAGGCTGATATAGTTATTTCAGGAAATTTGAGCGGACGATGCTTGCAGATGATCTGGCGATCCATAATGATATTTGATGGTACCTGTTGAAGTGACGAAGAACATGAAGGGAATCGATTCAGTTGCAAAATCCGAGTAAGTTGATCCAGCCAAGTGTCCTTAGCTTCTTTCGAGGAACATCGAACCATTATCGGTTCCAGCATAGGCCCTACAATAAGAAGTAATTTTTTATTTTCGAATTTTAACAACTTCTTTACAGGGCAATCAAACAGCGTTATGTGTTATAAGCGTAACTCAAGCACTGAAAAATACATTTATGATTATTATTCAATCCATCACAAAAATGCACATTACAAAGTTAAAAGGAACACGGCAATCAAGTGTATTATTTACCTGCGATTTCAAATGAGTTGGTGATATTTTCTTTATCAGGAACATTCGTGAGCAAAATACCACTGACTGGTATTTTTCCTTCATAAACTAGTGAATTAGATTCTGGTACGTAAGTTAGGATGAGTAAAGTATTCGCAAACAACACAAAATATCTTGGCTGCAAATCTGGCCCTAAAAAGACATATTTTTAAACATGCAACTCTCTACAGTTAATTTAATATGTGTACTGATTTTTAGTTACATACCAACATGGACGAGATTCATGTGATAAATTTCCCCTAGAAGAGATACATCCGTGCCTTCCCATCCTTTGATAGTGCCGTGTAATACTTCCAATTCCATTTCTTTCTGTTTACGAAGTACGCTGCAAGTTTTCTAAAAATAAAATGAAATATATTATTAGGAATTTACACCAGCTTCCTACATCATCCTTTTGATAACGCTTTTATCCTTACATCGATTTGTTTATAGTATTCAATGGAACGTTGTATATCTCCTCGATCTTTGTGATTCTCTTCTATATGTCGTTCGAGTTCCTGCAACATTGTTGGATATTTTTCTAGCCGTCGAAAAGGTTGACTTAGAGTAACAACCAAGACCAAAACGCCTGGTTGTCTAGCTCCCTTCGATTCCATGAATTCTTGTAGAGCATCATTATGTTTCTCCAACACTTGTATGGCCTTCGGATGATTGGCACAGTATGCTTTATGTATGCTCTCTAATCTAAGGGCACTCTCAAGAAACAACTTGCCAACACGTTGGTCCTTATGAGACTTAGACTGTTCCTTCTTCAACTGAAGCAAAATACTTAAATGGTACTGAAGAATTTCAGGTATATTGCCGATTAAAATGTCGTAATCTGCAGACTTTAAACTGTAATACAAAAAATATATTTTACTGCATTATTTGAAGATTTACACAATCCACGGCATTACTGACAATTAACATGACTGACTAAAAATTCGGTTTGTAAAAACGTACATATCTGAACTTCGAAGTGCCAATAAGTAATTATCCCACATTCCTTGCAATTCCATTATATGAGCATTTTCAGATTCGATTATATCAGCCAAAACCATGCGTTTGTACTCCACCCGCTGAGAAGTTGACACTTCCAAAGAGGACAGAGGGTTAGAAGAATTTCCATTTGAAACAACTTCGCTGCCATCTAAATCATCCACCTCGACCACATAGTTGGAGGGGAACCACCCACACTTCCCGTTTAATGTCCCTGTCAAATAATTCAAAACGAAAAGTTAGAATAATATTTATTTACCTTCACAGCTCAATTCATTTCTTTATTAAAGTAATCACAATTACTATAGAGCGGTGACAACAATTAATTTGGGTAACTTCAAAAAAATGTGATTGAAATTCTAATTCTGGTAACAATTCGCGAATATGATTGAAGATATAATCAATTTACGAAAACAATCATCTCACCTTCCCACCATCCCCCTTCATCTTTTTGAGCAACCGAAATTATGTCATCCTTCGCAAGCCTCAGCTACAAAAAAAAAACAGTATTGTGCCTTTACAATAAATTACAAACTGTATAATCTCTAAAAATGAAGAAATAACATACCTCATCATTATTAACGGGCGTGTAGGCATGGATGGCCTTGACCAAAATCGGATTCTCCATGGCTATGACCCTTTCAAAGACTGTCCCAATGGCCAGCGGTTGAAGTGATGCGTACATACAGGAGTAACCCTTGGGTCATGTCATTTGAGATGACTAATATTCATAGGAGTTATATATTCAGTCTTATTTAAGTAGGAATATCAAACATGCTAAATATATTTAATGCTACGAATTAAATGCCTACTACTGGAAATCACATTAGTGACAGAGAAACACACCTTGTGTGCGATCGTGTGCAAAACAAATTTAATACACAATTATTTGACACAGTGTAAATATTTCTGATTGCAAGTTGCAATACTAACGACATTTACTATAATAATTAATATAAGACTAATTCTTATATTAATTATAATAATTCTTATTTTAAGTAATAATGTTGAAGGTTTGACAAAAGTATAATATTCACACACTAAATTCTGTGATTGATGATGACATGGCCAGTAGTGCCATAATAAAGCTCATCATCAGTTATATCGGATGTTAATAACAATGTTTGTTATCTGTCTTTGATTATGTATTCCCTTTAAAATATTCCCTCATTCATGTTCTGGGTAATACAAATTACAAGTACCTAATGATATTCTCGATTTTGTATTTTTTTCTTGTGCGTGTCGTGTGTCACTTTTATAAACAAATCGTAAACTAATAATTTAACTTATTATATATTATAGAGTATTATAATTAATAAATAATGTATATAGTTAACGTATTAATTTATGTGCTTCTACTGTTTCCTGTACATGATCAAACTTTCTCCAAGGCCGAAACCCTCCTGATCTGATGTCCTGATGACTAAAATAATGTACTCAAAGTATATGTATACACAGTACACATGTGAATTTGTGAATCCTGAGGTGAAGAGGCGCAAGATTCTGTTCAAATGAATGTATTTTGCCTTGGGCCCACAGAGGCTTGGAAGCTAAAACAGCATTGGGCTTAAATGTCAACAAAAAAAGTGCAATCTAATTTAGAATATTATTATTACATTTAAATGTATTATATAAGGTTCAAAGCATGTCATAATAATGATTCCCACATGTAAACATTGATTATTTTATCATAGTTTATTATGAGGGAGAAAGTCATTTGCGCACGTGGGTTTTGCGAATTAAAGTCAATGGAACAATTGCGACGTTCCGTTGATATGTACATAATTGCCGTATGTACGTTCATGCTTTGGGTGCCGGGACCTACCGCAGTGGGCCGCCCACGCAGGAATTTACGTTGTAAACAAAAACGTGAAAAAAACAAAATTGTCCGGTGAGTCCGGCTTTTAAATTGTCAATGAGCAAATTTTGAGGATGTGGATCTTTAAATTAAAATGTTACATCATCATCGTTGCATTGAATATTGCCGGTGTTTACTAAATGCAAAATTAATACAAAGTTAATACAAATATAATGCAAAATATAATGCAAAATATAATACAAAATTAATACAAAATTAATACAAAATTAATACAAAATTAATACAAAATATAATACAAAATTAATACAAAATTAATACAAAATATAATACAAAATTAATACAAAATTAATACAAAATTAATACAAAATATAATACAAAATTGATACAAAACAAATAGTGTGTAAATAATTCCCGAATGGAATATGAGATTCAAGTTCTAGTGAAGTTTCCAGGGCATCCTAAAATCCCATGTAATAGACAGGAATTACGGCTGATTAATTGCTAATTACTAGATGTTGCACGGCCAATTAATCTGTAAGTAAAAACATTGAACATTTTCGGGGACGAATGATCTAATCGCATGAAAATCGTGTCCTGACGCACCTGTTGGCCTGTAATGAGTTATTTCTGCAAACCTGTAAGCAGTTTAGCCTTCAAATTATATGACTTGGAGTAATTTGATGAAAACTGACTCATGGAGATTCCATTAAAATAGCATAAATATACTTCGGAGCCTGAAGTATACAATATACTTAATGCCTCGTTACTGCCATTTGATGTATGCGCATAAAAACGGGCTGTGTAAGTACATCCTTAGTTTAAATCATTTTACAAGTTAATACTTGTCTTACTGATAGTCCGGAAAGTTATGTAAATTAATTATGCCGGTTAGTTTTGCAAATTACTTATGGTATTTTAGTGCTTTTAGGCCCAGCCTTGTCTTGTCATTCCAGTATTCATAGTGTAATAAAAAGCTAAAAACAATATGTAAATGATTGCGTGCATTTTTTTGCTTTAATTATTACAGACTTATTTTATAAACACATCTATTTCATTAGCTCTATTATTCATATAGCTATTTAGAAAAATGTCATATTTTGAACAATAATAAATTTTGCGGTTTATTAGGTAAATATTGTTTCCGCTATAGGGGTTTGGTTTGTATGTTTAAGATTGTGCAAAGAATTGAACGGAAAGAGCTGATCCGTGCATGCAAATATTTGTTAGTCTTTCCTATAGAGAGCAACAATTTATTCCACGTAAAAACAATTGGTTTAGATTTTAGTTTGCATATAGTTTGCATATACGCAGCTTCATAAAAACACGGAAGCGACACTGTCATATGGATGTATTACGAATTATGAAATAATAATAAATAAAAATAAATCATAATATTATTCACTGCCGTAGTATGTATATATGAATATGTGCAAAATTCCCTTTCAAAGTTAAGAGCATGTGGTTTTGGTTTTTCTAACGATGTTTTCGGAATTTTGCGTTTGTCATCAGTTTAGTGTAAATGTTGCAGTTGCCGTGTATGATTTGAAAAAAGAATAATATCAAGTGTCGCTGTTAACAAGGTGCTGATATACTGATGGAAACTGATAACATTATTAGTTAAGCGAGGGGATTTCAATATAACAGACTTATTGCCATTCCCGTGGAAGCTGCTATTGAGAGTAAACGTTGTAAAAATTGATCTCACAAATGGATGTTAAATGCAGTGTATATATAAGTATATGTGGAATATGATTCATCCGAGTTGATTATTATTCTGACAGTGGATTGAGTCTGATATTCTGACCAGAAAACATATCCACACACATGTTGTTATTGATGATGATGATTGTATTATATGTGTGAAAGAGTGTATATATGAGTGAGTATGAAGTCATAAGAAAGACCTTGGCACCTTCATCGCTTTCAACATTTATTAAGCATATGTACGTAGCACGATGTAGAATGCTTAAATTTATTGAGCTCCAACTTGCACTTGTCTCATTTTGCCTTTCATTCGAGGTGGATAAAGTTAGGAACAAGGATCTTTCCGCAGTGCCTACTGCAATATTTTGCCTTTTGCCTGTGTGCAAAAAAACATTTGAGTTTGTGCAGAAGGGAATGCTAAAAGTGTATATAACTGAAGGGAATGCTAAAAGTGTATAACTGAAGGAAAAGTTTTTTAGTGTCTTTGTGGAAATCGCTGATGTCACTTCTATAAATATAACGACGACTTACTAGATATTATTACTTTCGGATATTCCGGAAATCCGAACACATTAAATCGTAAAGATTACAAGCTCTAAACATTTGCAGCCGGGGGAGCTGAGAGATAGGTTCGCAGTTGGGTTGCCAACTTCATAGACGGACGACTTTCCTGTGCCTTTTTGCCTCTTTGCCTTCTTGTTGTTTTTGCCACGGTGTTTACGTTATACATTCTCTTCTAGTATTATTATTCGTAAATTAAAATAAAAGTGCCGGAGTTGTATCATTCCAAGTTAAATATTCAGAGGAGCGGAGATAACGTAAGCCAACTGCCAACTTTTTCTATTTTGCGTACACTGATAAACAGTTTCTAAAGCATGCCGTTAAATATTTTTTCTATGTTTATGTACAAATCAAATTACATTATCAAAATCAATGTAATTTAATTTAGGATCGCAAATTTAGTATTACAAGATCTATATAAAATCCAAAAGGTAGCTTGGATGGAAATTAAATAATTGCAAATTATACATATCTATACGCAATCAAAATAATAATAATAATTATTATTATTATTGTTGTATTTTTTGCTTGTGTTATTATTGTTTTGTTATCTTGTATACATGGAATGTTACGCGTACCATCTGTAAACTATTGAATTTGTACTGCTGCAGATAATTTAATAAGAATATTTATGTAATATTGGAACTTATTCCGGTATGAAAAATATTTCTTTTCTTAATTTACTATTAATACTTGTGTATACATGTTATACGCATATATTACAAATTTTAAATATAGTTCATAATACAATAATTATTGATTATCAATTATGTACCAGCTGCAGTCGCAGACTGCAGCGATAAAATATTTGATGGTAATAGATAAAACATGCTATTTAATTACAAATTTAATAGAACATACAGGATTTATGTATTCTTGATTTTAAACCTGTAAAGAATCTTGTACTTATACGACGAGTATGTTATTGATTTTTTTTAAAACGGGTTATTTGATGTAAAAATTAGGAGCCTAATATTGATTTTTACTAATAATATCCGGATTTTGTCGTATATGTTCATATGATCGTGTGACATGAGGCAATAAAAAGTGCGGGGATATTTCCCAGGGTCCCTAATTTCTCCGTATTTTTTCTTACAAAAATCTATATAAGTATAGTATTCATTGTATTTGTAATATACCAAAAGTCACATTTCAAGAAGTAATAAAGTACTAAAAAAAGTAAAGTTCATTATATGCAGTATATATGCGGATACATATAAGCGGAATTTGGAGCACATTTTTTATTTCATGTCCATGTCTTCCAGCTTTTTTAATGTCCTGATCGATTTAAGGTCATTTGGCCAAGGTACATAAATATAAGTATAATAGAGGTAATTTGTAGTATGTGTATACTAAATAGCTAATGTAATATAATATTTATTACCTATGACATGACCTAGGTATGTTTCCGCAGTTGAAGATATTTACCGGACTCTCGTTTATATTCAGGATTGCATTGCATGTCAGGATTCATAATAATGAAACTGTCAACAACATTTGTGTCGACAATATTATTCCACATGCACTCATTTCCTGCTGGTCTGACAAGAATCTTAAAACGTGATGTGTATTTAATTTGTAAATATCAATATGTATTTCTAGTAAATGTTACGAACATTTAGTTGTTTAATGAATTGAAAGAGCGTAATATGTAACTAAAGCAGATGAAGTTAAGTTGATGTATTTATTACGTAATGGAACTTGTATGTACCTATAGGTATTGTGAGAAAAGAAATAATGAGCAGAATATATTAAAGAGCTGATGCTGATGCTTGAAAGGCGAATATATAAGCTTTAATAATAATTTATTATTAATATTATTATTATTACTTTTATATTTACGACATTACGTTACGATGTGCTATTATGACTATTATGCTAAGCTAACTAATAAAGTTGAGGTACATGTACTTTACTTTTTATTGTTATCACTTTGTTGGTGGTAGCCGGTGTCAGTTAAATTTTGCTTTGCTTATAATAATGGAATGATTGTTATTTTGTGGTGCAATATCGAATCTGTATTTAGGTCGATATAGTCTCAGTAATAAAATTACTAAAGTTGAGTCATTGTTAAGTATTTAGGTATTTATAAGCATATGTTCTATAAAATATAACTAAAATGCTATTTTGAATATATGATATTGATTTAGAAATATAATTTTGGACATTATAATGTAATGTTTTGTTCTGTTCAATATTTCAGATTTGATAAAGCAGTCCTCCCAAATTGACGATGGAGGCTGGAGATAAAGTAGTTGACCCAAGCGATGCCCAGTGCTCGTCTGGAGGACACCCGGGTACTTCGTCAGATAAGGGCTTCATGCCGATCGGACCGCCATCATTGAACCCTGGAGGCAGGAAAAAATACAAATTTGTGGAACCCCCGGGGATTTCCTCATGGATGTTTTCCTTTGCAAAGAAATGTTTAGTTTGCGGACTAGTGTATACCATGGGATATTTTCAGGTGATCACGATTTACAAGATGTTGTTACAGTCTTGAACAGAAACGCTGTTTAAGCGGCCTGTTTGATCCGTTGTATCATTCCTTCTCCGGTTTATCCGCTTAACTTTATTTCTATTGTATTGGTTGTGTTATTATTTAAACAAAATTTGGCAATTGTTGTTAAATCAATACGTTTTCATTTACATTTGGACAGGTGAGTGTCGGATGGTTGGTGGGGCCTATTGTGTTACTGGTGGTTCGTGATCAGTGGCGTCGGCATCATGATTCTCAACGAGCTTTTGCAGCTGCAGCTGCTAGAGGAGACGAACGTGAAATTGTCTTAGCTAGATTAGGAGATAATCTTCCTTCATGGGTCATTTTCCCAGATGTTGAACGAGCAGAATGGCTTAATCAGATTTTGAAGTAAGATACAAATAATTATAAACTATTAAAATATATATTGAAACAGACAAGATTATTAAGCTTCGGACTTATTATTAATAATGAATGAATTTTCTTGCGGTGCAGACAATTGTGGCCTAAAATCAATAATTATACTTTTGACCTTGTGCGAACTGTCATTGAGCCTCCTATTCGGGATGTTTTGGCTACGAGCTACAAAATGGGCTCGTTCCGCTTTGAAAAAATTATTCTAGGCGATAACCCAGTACGTGTAAGGGGAGTTAAGGTTTATGATGAAAGGAAAACTGACCGAAGTGAAATTATAATGGATTTGGATATCGTCTATGCCAGTGACTGTGACATTAGAATCTCAGTCGCCAAAATTAAGGCGGGGATCAAAGACTTGCACGTAAGCAACAGTTTATTTGTTATTACAAGATGTATGATCCAATATTATTTAGACCTCTACCTGTATATTTGTTACCCTTTAACATATATGTAATTGTTTTGTAGCTAAGCGGTACTCTAAGGCTGGTCATGAAACCCTTAATCAATCAGATCCCATTGATTGGAGGTGTTCAGTATTTTTTCTTAAATCCTCCAACGCTAGATTTCAATCTCATCGGAGCAGCGGACTTTTTCGATATGCCGGGTTTGTCTGATCTGATACGACGTATTGTGCAGGAGCAAATATGTGCTATGTGAGTGCTTTCACACACCTGCATTAATTCTTTAATAGTTTACATCTTGAATATTGGATGTTATGCTTCAAAAACACCTGTGCGATTAAAATGTGTATCACAAAACATGCTGTAAGATAAACCATAAACATATTTTATCTGAACACATCACTTTGTTTGCTTATTTCAGGTGTGTCCTCCCCAATAAAATGTTTATTCAATTGTCGGATCAAGTAAATGCTTCCGAAACGTGCATAACTAGGCCACAGGGTGTTGTCCGTATTTGTGCTATAGAAGCTAAAAATCTGCTAAAGAAAGATGTACATATAACCTATATGTTATTTTTATTTACATGCCTATCTTCGGATTATGTATAACATTATTTCCGTGATCCAAATAATTAAATATAATGTTTCCGCAGGTTGGCGTACTGGGAACGGGAAAGAGTGACCCTTACGTAGTATTAAGCGTTGGAGCGCAACAGCATAAATCAAAAATTATTAACAATACTGTCAATCCCAAGTGGGAGTTTTACTGCGAGGTGAGCTGGATTTTAGTATCACTTATTGTCAATGATTTTCAGTTTGTTATTTTAATTCATTGAAACTCGTGGCTCCACATTGTAAACCTAATGTCAAATTTGTATTTCAAACGTCCATAAAAAATAAAATGTTATTGCATGACACTAATATTTGAGGAATATACAGATGGTGGTCGAGGAATTAGGCCAAGTTCTGAATCTAGTTCTATATGACTACGACGATGTTCCCCGTAATGACGAATTTCTTGGAAGGTTTACACTATTACAATAATTTTTAGCTAATCAAGTCTTTCTTTATTTCCTACAAATTATCTATCCATTTTATTTACGTATAGCAATCATTGTATTTTACTTTCAGTGCACACATGTACATATGCGGTCACTCTATTTTCTATTTGCTTTTATTTTTTGTTATAAATTGCTTACAGAAACAAAACATTTCAATTCAATCTATGAAAATCCTCAAATGATCCTCGCCCTCTTTTCTGCTGTCAAATAGTATGGTCTCGCTATAGCTTTATCGATATTTTATTTTCCATTTTATTTGGTATCGCCTATAGAAGGGTAGGATATGGGTACAGAGTACAGAGTACTAATCATACCAGACTAAACCCTTGCTTAGTTAATTAACGCAGTAAATTAACTATCTAACTCAAATAACTTCTGAGTATCAGATTACTAACATAGGTTAGCTATTAATCCTTGTAAATCTAATTATAAGTATACATGACTACCTATAATAAATATAGTGAACTGCTCACTGCTGGTGAAGATTTATAAAACCTATCTTGGATTTCTAAATAGGCGTTGGATGTATTTAATAATAAAATTATACTTCAAAAGCAGAAATTGTACACCTTAGTATATGAAGTTCAAAAATTTCAACGACTATACTAGACATTATAAAATGCTCTGTAGTTTGAATAATTGCTTGGTATGAGGTCATTGATCTAAATATTTTTTAATGTTACTTGTTTGCAATGTTCTTTTTATTTGAGAGCTAAATTTAATCTTCATCAGTTGTTGAGTCGGGCTTTATTTTGGTGATGGGAATTGTGTACAATTTTTGGATTAGTCTAAATGGTTTAAGCAACTGTCTGTTTCTGGGTTTATAAAGGCATTAGTTTGTTCAAGCGATTCTCAAAGGCTTGGGGTAGAAGTCTGGGACTACGACGCGGGCTTCCCTGGTGTACTTAATGATGATTTTTTGGGAAGGTTGAAATTCAAGCTTATCTTATTTCATTTTGCTTATGTTTACCACGCTGTTTATCTTATCTGCTTTATTTCCTTCACAAGCCCTGCATTGTCAAAATCACATCTGCTATACAGCCAGGATGTCACGTAAAGTTAAAGGATAACAAAGGATCTTGTTTTTTCAGATGCACAGTGGATTTAAGCCTAGTAAGCAGGGAAGGAACCATGGATGTGTGGTTAGAATTGGAAGAAGTTAAGAAAGGAGCTATACATTTAAAACTGAGTTGGATGGGATTCTCCGACAATCCGGCGGACCTGAAGACTGCTTTGATTGAGTCCCAAAATTTCGGGCTTGCTTCTTGCTTGCTTACTGTGCGGCTGGATTCAGCGAAAAACTTGCCGGTATTTAGGATATACATATTCTATTGCCCTTTTGTAGTTACCTGTAGTACGTCATGTCACATCATTGTAATATTGGATTAACTTTGATTGTTGTTTAAAGTCTTGCATAAGAGTATGTTTATTTGATGTTTTTTGATTTGTAATAACTGCTCGAAACTGTTATTGATGTTGTCAATTTAGTCATTTTAATTCAAAGGATATGGTCCCCTATCCAATTATACATGTATTTTCAAGAAGTCGTTGACATTGATCATTCAAGGAACTTTTATGAGAGTTGTTTAATGCCTTATTTTATTTGTAAATTGAATGGCGAAATACTGCAGAAAGCATTGTACTTGTGCAATGAAAATCTAAGTCAGTGAAACGTTTAGTGTTTGTTTGCGTAATATGGTAAAAAAAATGTATGTATACGATTGGCTTGTGAATGAAAATTTCCAGGGAGCACTCGAGAAAATATCTCAGGTTACATTTGTAGCTCCAGTTGTGCCATCCAGCTGTTTAGAAGTAACAAGTGCATTTAGCGCTTTATAGCCGAAATATGTATGTGATGGAGGGTTTTAGTTACTTGGTATACCCATGATGATTTTTATCACATTTTAATTGTTTTAATTGGTAATTTATTTTTGGGCTCTTGTGTTTGTTTGGTTTGTTTTTGTGGTGGGAATTAATGTTATTCTTGGTTTTGGGGAAATTATTTTATCAAAAACAATTGTGATGTCAATGTTTTCAGAATAGGTTTTATGAGAAACATGACTTTTGACGCAAATCTCTAGGTTCTCCAGAAAAAGAACTCCGCTCTGTCGAAAATATCATTCAAAAATTCAAATAATCAGGTATGACCTGTCAACTTTTTTAGTGACGGTTTACTTGTACATATATATCTACACCTATAATTTACCTGCAAATTATATAATTATACACAATTTTATTGTATATCACACACCACTATCGCCATTCTTTCACAAGGTGGGGGACACACTTGCAAATTTCATTTTCAATGTCTATCAACTTCGTATCACACATACTCCATGCTGCACGTCCAATCTCTATATAATTAAATATCTCTACCGTATTTATTACTTCGGTGTAATTATGTAGGTATTTACTAATTTGGAATGTGAATGCAAGTGGTCTTGATTTTATTTCTATTGGTTTTGCCTGAATGATACTAGGCTGGTGTTTGCGACTTTTATGGTACCGTGACAATTAACCCTGGAATTTTTAACACTGTGTACTAATTTCTACGGTTGGAATAAATAAATGTTTTTTATACCAGATGATTCGGGAGGGTTCTAAACCAGATCCATATGTTATTCTGTCGGTTGGGAAAGTCCAGTACGAGTCGCTTCCAAAAGAAAAAACTTCTGATCCTGTATATGAGCAAGTGTTCCATTTTCTTGTCCGAAATCCCCTAACGGACACATTGATGGTAAAGGTTGTGGATAAAAAGACGGGAGCAGAACTAGGTGGATTAAAACAGTCCTTGGATTTAGTTTATCACCGCCCTGATATGAAGATGGAGAAGCAAAATCTTTCCTTGCATACAAAGTCCGACGCTAAAGTTATACTGACCATGGAAATGCACGTCCTCAAGCAGGGGCCCGCCAAAAGTTTCCAGAAGGATGATGTTGATACAGATGATGAAGAAGCTGAGCCATCTGTTTCTAGCGGGCAGTACAATGCCATTTCCGATGATGCCCAAAAGCCGTCCCAGTCGTCAAGCAGTTCCGATCCGAAGGTCTCCGGGGTAGGTGGCACAAGTACCAAAGCCGAAGTACCCGCTAGCAGTAATGCGGTATCTTCAGATGGAGAAGGTCATGGATTGGATCTGGAGCCATTGGCAACAAGAGCCAATGAATCTGAACCACTATTAACTATGCCTACGGGGTCGGTGGAAGAAGATATGAAAGTCCGTCTAACGATTCGCTACAGGTTTGGATTTTGGGAGATTCGATACATTTTTTGAAACAACCGTTTCGTTTCGTAAAATTAATTGATAATAAACTTACTTTTCAGTCAAACCGGGCATCAACTAATTGTAGTAGTTCACACCGTGACGAATTTACCCATCGAGAGGGAGGAATTACCCGATCCTTATGTTAAGCTCTATGTACTACCGGAAAGATCGAAAAAGCATAAAACAGAGGCAAAGAAAGATCAATGTAATCCGCTATATGATGAAAGATTCGAATTTCCAGTAATGGACCTCCGAGGAAAAACCCTTCATGTCCAAGTGTGTGACAAGAAATTCATTCGAAGTTCACCCAGACTTGGAGAAGTTTATGTGGCGTTAGATGATTTCCAGTTGGGAAATGTAGTCACCTCCTGGTATCCCTTAAGCGTGTAAAGTCTTCGTCCAATGCAGTTTCTCAAATATGATATATCGAGGGTTAAGAAGCAAATATGAACATTGCTTCAAGCTAAAATGCAAGAACGAACGCTGGTCGTCGTTGTCGTGTTTGTCAAATGTAGAGGCAAAAATGAACACATTACTGGCCCATGCAAACAGTCAGCTTCCGTACGCTTTATTATGCTGAAGAGGTCTGTATGCATGGGCCAGTAATGTGTTCATTTTTGCCTCTACATTTCACAAACACGACAGCGTTCGTTCTTGCATTTTAGCTTGAAGCTTGTTCATATTTGCCTCTTAACCCTCGATATGTAAAATGTATTTGTGGACGGCAGCTTGTAATATTAGTATGTTATCTGTACTATATATTTCGCAACATTATAATTGCCAAAATGATTTACACCAGCATACGCAAATAATGCCTGAAGATATTAATATCTTATAAATCTCAAGAGTGTTAGATTTACTTACACATTTGCTGTGGGTAATGGTAGATTAGGTTCTTCGGCGACATTTTCAACTTTTTACTTACATTAATAGTATTCTAATTCACACTAATCGTTTTTGCAACTATAGCTGAAAATTATTACCAATTTTACAACCTAAATAGGATATTAAAATGGTGCTTTATAAAATGTTCT
Source organism: Lipothrix lubbocki (assembly GCA_034696945.1). NCBI lineage: Eukaryota > Metazoa > Arthropoda > Collembola > Symphypleona > Sminthuridae > Lipothrix > Lipothrix lubbocki. The sequence continues at coordinate 22,295 of JAQGAK010002145.1, forward strand.
CCTGCATCACTATAATAAGTATGTACTTGTTAATACAATGTAAGAAATCTAGAAACAATTGGCCTTTACAAAGGAGCAAGAGGGACTATACCAAAATTTTTTGTAGAATTCTTGAAACTATTCCAGCTGCCTATGAACATCATAGAAGACATTGTGCGTATAGTACTTAAGCAATCATCGATGATCTGTCATCATCATTTATATTCAAATGTTCTATAATAATATATTCGCACTAATATTCTCTTATAATGTAAAAAATGTTGTAAACGTATACTGAGTCGTTTCGGCTACTTCCGTTGGGAAGCAGTGTCAATAAATTGTCTTTCTCTCTGACGCTTGTATCTCATTTGCCGATGTATTTACATATCGCTCCTCGAGGTGCAAGGTGGTATAACTCCAAATTTCTTAAATACAAGATGGTATAACCACCATCATTTTAA
>JAQGAK010002146.1:0-22732 GCA_034696945.1 Lipothrix lubbocki
AGGCTCACAAACAAGAATGTCTGTCATATTAGAAGTATGACAGAAAAATAACAGAATTATAGAAAAGCTAATTTTTTTAAAATAGCTCATTTTTTTAAAATTAACATTTTTTGTAAGTATTACATCTTCACATTTTACAATTTTAAAAAAAGGGCTCAGATAACGCCGGGAGCGCCAATCCCGTCGACGACAATCGTCCTGACGTTACTTATTTAAATGAATGAGAAATCCAAATTGAGTCCGGGTGAAACATGTGATTGAAATCTATAGATCATTTTCATTCGGATTTGAGTCTCTCATTTTCTTGCGTTGAAGCGAAAGTCAATGCTGCTATTTTCATATCTGAAATTTGATGGTTGTTTTTTCGATCAAAATGTTTTGCGACTGGAACATCCATCTCGTGTCTGACTGTATGTACGTGTCCTCTAAAACGAGTCCCCAAGGCACATGACGTTTGACCAATGTAAATTACATTTGGGCATTTTTCGCACATAATGGCGTAAATGACACATTTAGAGGCACGGCTAAAATTCCGTTGTACATGAAATTTGCTTACTCCGGTTCTTATGATAGAGTCAGGAATAGTGTGTTCGCAAGTTTTGCAGTTCGGTCTCTTACAAGGGAAAGTACCAGGATTGGGACAGGGAATTATTGGTGTAATGGAAGATCTCACCAATATTTGACTCAAATTGGGGGATCGTCTGTAGGACTTCATTGGTGGTTCAGGAAATATTGCTGCGCCATCTGTATTTTTTACGATGGAATTGTAAAGTTGAATCGCTTTCGAAGCTAAAGCTGCATTAACTGGTGTATAAGTTAATACAAGAGGAAGTCTAGTTCCCCGGGATGATATTTTCACAGTATTGATTAGGTCATTCCTGGAAATATTGAGGCATCTTTCTATGGCCGAGTCTACCAAGTCACATGGATAATGGCGTAGGGTAAAATGTCGTCGCATTACATCCGCTTGTCTTAAAAAGTCATCAGTGTCACTACAGATTCTTCTCAGGCGAAGAAATTGAGAAAAAGGAATGGAACGAAGGGTTGCTTTGGGGTGGAAAGAATTAAAGGGCAAGTATGCGTGTGAATCCGTGGGTTTTGTATATATTGTAGTTTGAATACACTTTTTAATATGATCTGGTTTGAGTAGAACGTCCAGAAATGGAGCACTGTCTTCGTAGATTTTATATTCAAATTTGATACAAGGATGGACGTGTGTGAAGGCATTTAGGTAGGATTGCATTTCGGAAGATTCTCCACTAAAGACTTTTAGTAAGTCGTCAATATACCTACAGAACATTTTTGGTCTGGGTCCACCATAGGTATCCAGAAACTTTTCTTCAAGGTAAGCCAGGAATAGGCAAGCAACAACCGGTCCCATCTTGGTGCCCATTGGAACTCCCTTAACTTGTTTGAAATAGTTACCATTAAATTCAAAGCCTGTTGAACTCAAAACCAACCTTAGCAGCCTGATTATGGTAGGGGTAGATAAAATAGGGTCGTCTTGTTTATTAGCAAAGTGTCCTATTGCTTCCTCCAGTAGATCGTGTGGAATATTTGTATATAAAGATACAACATCCAATATTACGAGATACAACTTGTCACCGACGAAGCTGAAATCTCGTAGCTTCTGAAGTAAGTGGTTGGTATCTTTGAGATACGAAGGCGTCATTTTGAGTAACGGTTGTAGAAGCGCGTCAAGGAACTGCGATACTAATTCAGTGGGACTATTAACAGATGACACTATTGGTCTTCCAGGATTATTTTCTTTATGCACTTTTGGGAGTGCATAAAATCGCGGGCATCTTGGATTTTTACTGATAAGCTTTTTGGCTTCAGCTGGCAAGTCACCTTTACGAATCAGGTCATGAATTTCTTCTGTGACGATGTCATGATACTCTTCAGTGGGATCTTCATTTATTGGTAGGTAGAATTCCGTGTCGGAAAGCTGTCTCATACATTCAACAATGTATAAATCTTTCCTCCAGACGACAGTGGCGCCACCTTTATCAGCTGCACGTATCACAATGTCCTCACGGGATTTAAGGTTTTTCATAGCAGTTATTTCACCTGAAGATAAATTTGGCTTGTACCTTGAAGTATTCAATGCATTGCACAGGTTTGATTTCGTCTCATGGATGTAATGGTTGATAGCTGTGTTTTTAGATGGTGGTGGGTTCCAATTACTTCTTTCATGACATAAATCCTTGATTATTTTTTCAATCTTTGAGCAATCATCGTTTTTTGGAAGGATATTTTTGTCATGAAAGAAGGACTTCAAATTTATTCTTCGAAAGAATGCCTCAAAATCTTCGTTTGTGTTAAACAAATCCGTTTGATTTGGAACAGGTGAGAATTTCAAACCACGGCTTAAAAGAGACATCTCATCATCTGTAAGAAGTAAATCTGATGGAATTGTGATTACTTCTTTTGATTTTTGTTCTTCAGCTTGTACGTCGTCAGTAGCATTTAATCTCAAAGCAACGGGCAATTTTTTTAATTTTGTAGCCTCCAGGACGCCATAAAGATGTTGATTAAGGTCTTGAGTAACCGAAATCATTAGGCTGAATGTGTTCTGTGGTGTCACTCGCATTAAAGACTCTCGGTAGATCTTGATTTCATCGGTCAATATTCTCATGGTTTCACGGTGATCATCCATCGTGATTTTCATTAATTTAAATGAACAAGCCGCTTTGCATCTCGAAATTGCCTTTTCGTTCGGTTGAGAAGTTTGTGCATCAAACTTTATGAAGGTAATATGAAGGTAAGTAAAGTACTAAAGCTAAATTATAAATTCAAGAGTTTTGTCTATTTTAAATAATTATGTATACTTTTACTATAATAGTTACTTTGTAAATATTATTTATGGGACACCATTTTCATTATATATTAGAGCATTAGCATTTAATGTACATGGGATAAGGTTATACTATAGTGACTCGAAATCGGCTAGGAGTTGAATGATTGCTTTTGTTTTACGAAATAACGCTTAATTACTGCATACTTAACAATATTACATCCCTTCTTCACAGATCTTTACTAGAGTTTAATACATTACCTGTCTATATTTATTTTTATTTAAATTCAAATGAACCTTGAATCCAAAGTTGTGAAATTATATTTTACGTTAAGGAGATATGATTCGACATTGATAATTAATATTTAGACCGAATATTATATACAGGTAAAGTTACTTCCTTATGTTAATATATTATTCAACAATACCAAATAAATTCATTCATTGTTTGAATCTTCGAAAAGACAGTGAGCAGTTTTGTATTTCACCAGTTCCCACATAAGATAATGGTTAAAAGTCCATGTATACAATTTCTGCTAAAAAGATAGTTCATTTGTTATGCAATAGCAAACGTTTCAATATATTACAATTTATATTCAATATTTCTAGTCTTAAATATTTTCATTAACTGTTATTGTTCTTAAATGTTCTTTAGGGGCCCATGTATTATTTATATATATTATGAAAAAGTAATGTATACAATAATTTGAATTGTTAAGGAAGTTTTAAGGTTTTAAAAATGTTAGATGTAAATATAGATGCATATAGACAGGAGCATTATCAGTATGAGTTAACTTAAAGTAAGGTTAATGAGGAGGTATTAAAATACGGACACATAAATATATAATATTTTATCTTTGTAAGTCCTCCTTTTATCAAATTATTTTGTTTCAAAATGTTTTTGTAACATATTGGGTACTTAAGGCTCCCTTCAGGGATTTGTGTTATCTATACTATGTATTTCCTAGTATATGCACTCATAAATACATTTAAACTTTATGAACTAAAAATAATAAAAAAAATGTCAGTTTACAGTTTGTCTAGCCTTTGCACGGGGTACTTAAGGGTCCTGTGAGGGGCATATGTATTAATTATATCTATAATGGATAACGGGAATTATGTGTGTAATGTTCTCAAAGCCAAAATATGATTAATTAATACTAATTCTAATGACCAATTTCGGTTAAAAATCATCGATACCTTTCATTTTTTTAAGGGTCAAGCGTCAACAAATCTTGAAGCTGCCAATTTTACCTTTAGGGACTATTCTGATTTTCAAAATTAAAATTACATTTACTTCGCACAGTGTCATTTGAGGGAATGAGCTACATTACAAATTTCCCCATATTCTAGATATTCACAGATTTAAATCCTCACTGTCCCTTAAAGGGGAGACTAGTGGGGCCCAAATTTTTATTACTTATAGCTGCCATCAAGGGTTAAGTATACCCATACCTTTTACCCAAAATTTCCTCCCTGAGGAAAATTTTAAATGATTCCATACCTTGAGTTCATATATAGCTAAAAATATATAAGGGAATATTAGTGTAAATAGTTAAACTATATCATATAGTATTGTAGATAGGGAATGAGACATCGAGAAAGAGAAAAGAAGAAGGAATCTGATGTATTCCTTACAATACTCACGATAAGATACACAAATAAACGTAAAAACTATATGTAATAAGAAATTGAATTGTCTCTATACATTCAATTTAAAATAAAAACGGAATGAGCGAAAATACACTAAATTTAGTTGTAACTATAATCTGATAAGAATAGATACTTAGCTACATATATACACGTATACACGAAAAAAAACAACAAAAATTAAAATTGTGAAATAGAGTAAAACATTCGAAATAATATTGTTACCTGTTAGAGAAAATTATAGAAATGGGACGTGTGCCACGCTCCCACAAAAACAAATTTTAACGTATGTACTTAACACAGCAACAAAATCAAATTTGTGTGGAAACTGAATAAAAAGTAAATCTTAAACGAGACGCAAGCTACCGAAGTTTCACACAAGCACCTATACAGACGAAAGAGGGAGACCAAAAACAAGCACAGCAAAGCAGAGCATACGAGAGAGACGAGCGGAATTTTCGACCAGACTATCTCGTCGGTCATTATCTCCTTCTATGTCTACAAAAGGCAGCGGCTACTATTTACAGCCAACAAGAAATAAACTATATTCTCAATATTCTAAGGGTGAAGGGAAAAACAACTTATTTTAAATACAAAGGGTATAATATTACATTGTAGTTATAGAAAAACTTTATAATTTATAAACAAATCCAAGCTCTCAATAACAAAATAATGTATATACAGCCACACAAGTACCTAAAAACAACACTCAAGCTCTCAAAACACAACTCAAAAAAACACTCAAGCTCTTTCCAAATCCTTAAGCCAACGACTTGACTAAATCTATTCACTATATATATTTGAATCATTTTTGTAGCTCTCTAACTCAAAGAAGCTGAGAACTCAATTCCATCACGCAGTTTACACAAAAGAAAAACTATATCAGTGTAGAAGTTGCAATAAGAAATTCCCTAATTGCAGGAACTTTAAAGACCATCAAAGAATTCATAGCAAAGAAAAGCCGTATAAGTTGTCAAAAGCATTTCGTAGACTAAAAGGTGGAAACATTCACCTCCGGATCGACACCAACAAAAAACCCTACAATTGCGAATATTGTGTTGAAGCGTTTACTCAAAACAGTTCTTTAGAGTCAAAAATTAGAATGCACAAAGAAGAAAAACCATTTAAATGCTTTTAATGTGATAAAACGTTCTCCCAGAATTCAAACCTGAAAACTCACTAAAGATTGCACACGGGTAAAAAACCATACAAATTCCCCAAGTGCAAAAAGACATTTACCCAAATAACTTACCTAAAATATCACCAAAGAGTTCACACAAGGGGAAAAACCTTACAAATGTACCGTTTGTCAAGCATTATTTAGACATTCTAGTGAATTTAACGTACACATACGCCGACATACTGGCAAAAACCGTACAAATGCGAAATCTGTGCCAATACATTTTCAGACTGCATGGATTTAGACAAGCGCATAAGTGTACATACAGGCGAGAGACCTTACAAATGCTCTGACTGCGGTAAAGACTTTCGCCTATTGCCAAGGCATCGCGCTGCGCGCGCATGTTTTTTAAATGTATATAATAAGTATTCAGCATGAATCCTGTAAACACAATGAAAGTTTAAGCATTTTTATAATTATAAAAATATTAGAAAGTTCTTTAAATTACAAGAATAGGCGTTGTTCATGAAATATCCCAGCTGCAAATCTGCATTAACACAATTAGTAATAACCTTACAATTATGACGCATTTACTGCAGCTATTAGCAAAACTTATTGTAACCCCTGAATATTTTAAAATTATGTATACGTACGCGCAACACTTCAATAGAGAAAAAACCTCTTTAAAATATAAAACAAAGTCTAACTAAAAACAAAATAGGCGAAAGGTTTCGCAATCTTTATTTTTTGAGACTTAATTTATTGATTAGTAATAATTCCTGAATGACTATTTACTACTAAAAAGTTGTACACGGATTGAAACGTAGGGTCTCAACAAGTCGGATAAAATCAGATATCTGCAAATGAAATATATATATTGTCCTCAAGAGCTTTCAGGTAAGCGCTCAGTATATCCTTGGTTTTCTGTATTGGTTTAGGCGAACGTCCTTTTTGCTTCTTGTAAAGCTTAAAGGAAAGCGCCAATGTTGTTAAAGCTCGTCACAATAGCTCGAGCTAGTTGGTTATCATCCATTTTTGCTTCTTGTCTTTTTTCGTTTTTCATCTGCCTGTTGCATTAGTTGGTTGTGATATTCTTATCTTGCTCGTTCATCTTTCTGTGACAATTCCTAAGTCTTTCTTTTTCTTCGTTTGCCATTGAGCTGTTTCTCTCAAATGTAAATAGAGGTCCTCAGTTGCTGAAGTAGCCGGTTGACTGGTTATCTTGTCTTCCTCTCGGGCACCAAACGTGTCATCATTTAGTTTTTTTCAACCTTGGGGCCTCCTTTTTGCCTCCATACATGTCGAGTATTGGCTTGGGGGTTACTGTTTCCCCAAATGTTTCGAAATATGTACTTTCTTGCGCTTTTTTGCAAGTAATGACACTTTTTGTTATCAAGAAAGGTCTCGTGAATACATAAATTATATTGTTGAACTAATTTTTGTTAGATTGTAATTCCAATAATAGTCTTTTAATACAAAAAAGTGTGGTTATTAATTGTTTTGAAAATCCAATGGACCCATTAGACTATCTGTCAGCGTAATTGCTAGTTTGTACATGTTTGAAATCTGGCGCAAACTAAGCACAACCAAACGTCTGAACATTCCGGCAGCGAGATTCAAAGCAATACTTGCAAAGTATGTGATAATAGTACGGTTTGTAAATATGGAACTGTGCTAGGACCGGAGTAGAGCTCCGTTCATGGTACGAGTTTTTTCAGCCCTAGTACGTTTGAATTTAGTTCCGGTGTAAAATTCAAGATTTTCGTAGTCAGTTCTTTTTGCTTTACCTAGTAAACTTTCAAAATTATTGTCATAATTGTTTTTAAAATTGCGTTTATTCAAAATCCATTGCAAGAGCAACGAAATGAGGTTTTAGAAATGCAATGAAAAATATCTTACAGTCTCTGCTTTATATAGTTAGCAAGGGATTTATTATTGGATCATGCGCTCGTTTGCGCAAACTTAGTAAACTTCAATTGTCACGCACATCGCTTAAATAGTTTGCGAATATAAATTTCTGCGCCTTTTGCTAATCAGGTAAAGCGGTAGGCTAATCACGTGCAGTGATCAGCTAATCACGCGCCGGAGTAATGTTCTATTTATTTCGGTAGATACCTACTTCTAGTCTTAAATGTTCAAGTTTTGGGAATAACGTACACATTTGCGCTAGTCACGTAGAGGGGCATTGTCCGCCAAATTTTTACGCCAATGACGTTTTTCATGTCATGCAGTATAAGGTCTTGTTCATTACAGTTCTTGTTGTACACCGCAGACAATGTATAAAACGCAGATAGGCCGCCGAGCAGAGCATCATTCACAATGTATACAAACTTTGAGTTGGACATCTGTAATGATTTGTTGTTGCAGGAAGCTGAAGCTGAGCGGCAACATAAAAATTTTCAAGTGCATATCAGAATATTTTTAAGTGGCCATATTGAGACATATTGTTGGACCTGTTAACAGTTTTCGAAAAATGTTTGTTTGGTGGATAATTATGATTTAAAAAATAAATGTGATAAACTATTTTGGAAATCATAAATTTTAATTATATATACCTTTCCAGTTGCCTTTGCATTCTATAACTATATTTTGTGAAATAAGGTTATAATACACTTGATCAGTTGATATGTCAGGTCGTTCTTTACTTCGTTGTGAAGGTTTGGTATAAAAAATTTGTTGATCCCGGGATAACTTTTGCTTTTTCGACAACAGCGCTGAATGAGAAAAGTCTCTTAGATATTTAATCATTCGCTTTTTCGGAGTCGTAAGAACTTCGTTTCAACTTTTTCTAACATACTTTATCAAAGTTGGTACATCGGTAATAGTGAACTTTATTCTGGAGCTGGAATAGCGACAGCCGTTTGATCCTAGCATGTGGACGAAAATCCTTAACACAAATACGAGTTTTTGTAATGAAAATCATTATACATACATATGTTTTAATTTTTACCTACAGTTCAGGTGTGTAAGACAATCGCATTTGTGAAGATAAAAAAAATGTTCGTGAGTTAGGTCGTTAAAAATCACGTTCATCTTAATTAATAGTTGGCTCTGGTGTCACATTAGTTCTTGTGGGTACGATTTAGTAGGCAGCATAGACTTTATTTCAGGGTTTATAGGAGTATTTGCGGTAATACATGGCCAACTAATCGTATTAAAAATTTCTACCACAAATCCAAAATGGGGATGAAAAGTTCTTGAAACTCAAACGATAGGTATGATTCGCTGTCCATATATTGTTTAATGTAAATCATTGACACCTCTCAACTTTATACTCGCGGATAAAACATGTGTTAGGTATTTTGTAGGAAATAAATAAATAGGTACTTTATAAAATAAAATGTATTTCCTTTGAACCACATTAGGTTTCAACAAACGTTTAGTGCCCCAGTTACAAAATGACGAAGAATTCCATTCAATGATTACACGATTATTTTACTATGAACGTTTGTAATACAACGTTTGAACGTTTTCCTGGCAGTACAGTGGACTCTCCCTATACGAGGCCTCTCCATAAGAGCATTCTCCCTATAAGAGCGCCTCCCTGTCCTCCCCAGCATATTCCAATGTTATTTTTGTTCCCTATAAAAGCATTTCCTATAGGAGCATTCCCACTATAACAGCGCCAAAATCCCTGAGGCTGACGCTTGTGTCGTTCTCTATAGGAGCATCTGCACTTTTCCACCTCAACACTTGATTATGTGCTCATGTAAAACTACAATATGCGTCTTCTTGTGTATTATAATAACGATCAAACTTTTACTAAGTCAGGCCATCGAAGTAGCCATGAACAAACTCACACAAATGAAAAAGACCCAAGCGTTCAGGGTGCAATACAGCGTTTACACTGGAACCTCGCTATAAAAGGCCTTCATATAAGAGAATTCTCTTTATAAGAGATCCTTTAGGCTTGCATGTCATACATGGTTATATGCATACGAGCTCTCTTTATAAGAGAATTTCTATATAAGAGACAGATTTTGGTGATTTATAGCGTTCTCTTATAGCGAGGTTCCAGTGCAATCGGTTATCCAACCTTAAACAGCATAAGACAATTCACACAAAAGAAAAAAACATATTAGTGTAAAATTTGCGCAAAGACATTCTCTCAATATAGCACTTGTAAATACATGAAAGAATTCATAGCGAAAAAACGCCAAGTGCAAATTTTGTTCAAAAACTTTTTGCAGACCACACGATGTCAACACCCATCTCAGAATTCATACAAACGAAAAACCTTACAAATGCCAATATTGTGATAGACTGTTCACTCAAAGAAGCAACTTGAACTCACACAGCAGAATGCATACAGGTGAAAAACCACACGTGTCAAATCAAAAATCATGGAAAACTCCACATGCGCGCACAATCTTTTGAATGTACCGCTTGCCATCATTCGGCCATGTCACTTAAGGATCTGAGCAGCTATTATGATTCCACGCATGGACTGCCTGTTGTTAGTCTCAATAGACTCAAAATTTGATTGCGGTACGTCATTTCTAAAAGTACATACTTCTCTTTAGAATGTCAGTCAATAAAATGCTCGGCTTTGAAGGAATAATTTACATTCTCTTTACACTTTGATTTTAGGTAAATTGCTGCAGCTTTGTGGATTTTCAGTTCAAAAGAATGTTATCTTAAGCCTAACGATGTCCAAAAATCAATTCGATGGTATAAGCGATTTCGGAAGGAAAACCATTTTTATCCAAGCTTATTAAGCACTTTGACACTTTACGGGCTCTACCGGAAGATAAACCAGAAACTTTTGCAATCGCTTGTAACAATGTCGATTTGCATAGTCATAGATTACATGTCATAGGTAGAACAGTTTTGTCTCGATGGACTAAAAATTGACCGAGGTGGGCGGTCAAAAGTTGTCAAATTGGTTCTCTTCTGTAACTATTTTATTCAACGGAAAAAAGGCCTTATTTTGTTTATTGTTCTTCTAAAATAATATAAACACGCCACTTCGTGCCATTTTTGAGCATTTCTGCGCGTAAATTAAAAAATTCCAAAAACAGTTATTATTTTGTAACAACTTCTTGGTGGCCGCTGCGGCTCGAACTTTGGCGAAACTCAAAAACAATCGTTTCTGTCATATTCCGATGGATCGGAGTGTTTTACTTGTTTACACAAAAATGAATAAATATAATGGAACCGGTAGATATCTAACATAGAGAATCTTATATGAGCCACCCATATGAAGTAGTCATTAAATTATAAATGGTTTTTTCTTTGCTCAAACAATGTTTCATATATAGTCTTCCTGCTTAGCAACCAGTTATTTTTCTAAAATAAACCAGGTGCATACTCCCAATTTGCCTGTACACTGGACTCTCTTTATAAGAACACACTATAAATCAGCTTAAAAGTGACACTATAAAGAAAATCTCTTATAGAGAACACGAAATGCATGTAATAACATAGGGAACGGGTGAATTCGGTGTGCTACTATAAGGGGAGTTACCTTATAAAGAGGTCTCTTATAGAGAGAGTCCAGTGTAATTTACAAACACAAATGATATACAAAATGAGGACAATGTAGATTTTCCAAAAATGACAGCTCGGTCGTGTTTGGCTTGACTGAACAATTTTAGACTTCTTCACCTTGAAAATACTGTACTTTCTCTTATTGAACTGTACTTTTTGGAGTTGGAAGACCTAAATTTTTGAATGTAAACGCGCCTTCTGCAATTATTCTAAAAATAACGATTTTAGAAAACTCTAAAAACATCTGCAATAGAGCTAGTTTAAGTTTTGTTGTTCAAAAAATTGCCCAGTGCAGTTAAGCATTAACATTTACTGTATGTAATAACAATTAAACTCACAATTTTGCTGCGTTTACAAGTGATAAATTCAAGTACATTAATATGTACTCCAGTTCTAGAAGAGTGAAAACTTCCCATCATTGAAAAACCAACATTTTGGGACTAAAATAGGAATTTCATATTTTACAATAACAGAAATACAAATTTAATTTTTTAAGGGTTCAACATATTGTCCATTTAAAATCTGTAAAGTAAAATGTGGTTTTGCTGCAAGCAATATGTATTAAAGTTATTGTGAAATTAAAATTTACTTTCATTTAGTGTTACCTTCCTAATCCAATGTACATATGTAACATTTAAACATGTAATCACAATAACTATAACCTTGTGCGACCAAAACATTCTACGTTGGTTTCTGTGAACTTCATTTGTTCAAAATAATAATTCCTTTCTTAAACAACAATCTCTAAACATGAACCATCTACTTCACAAATGTGGAATGTGTCAAAAGACGTTTTCTACCAAGGGTAAGCTTGAAGATCATTGTAATATACACACGGGAGAAAAACCATACAAGTGTTCAAAGTGCGATCAAACGTTTACTCACGCAGGCAGTCTAAGTGTCCATAAACTAATTCACGCAAGTGGAAGAAGACACAAGTGTTCAGAGTGCAATGCTGCGTTTAATCAGTTATCCGACCTTAGGCGACACAAAGCAATTCACACAAAAGAAAAACCATATCAGTGTGGAATTTGCGAAAAAAAATTCTCCCAGTCCAGAAATATTAAAGACCATGAAAGAATTCACAGCGAAGAAAAGCCGTATAAGTGCACATTTTGTCAAAAAGCATTTCGCAGACCACGGGAAGTTAACATCCACCTCACGACTCATACAAACGAAAAACCTTACAAATGCCACTATTGTGACAAAGCGTTCAGCCGAAACAGCCATTTGAAGTCGCACAGCAGAATTCATACAGGAGAAAACCCATTCAAGTGTTTCGAATGCGATAAAACGTTTTCCCGGAAATCAAACCTGAAAAGTCACCAAAGGTTGCACACGGGTGAAAAACCCTACAAATGTACCGTTTGTCAATCGTTATTTACCCGCTCCCAGGGACTAAACATGCACATGCGACGGCATAGGGGAGAAAAACCGTACAAATGCGAAATCTGTGGCAAGACATATTCAGAGCGCAGTGATTTACGCAGGCACATAAGTGTACATACAGGTGAGAAACCATACAACTGCTCTGAATGCGGTAAAAACTTTTGCCAACTGTCAGCGTTGAAAAGACATGCAAAACTCCACATGCGTGCACAATCTTACGAATGTACCGTTTGCTACCATTCGTCCATGCCACTCAAGGATCTCTGCCGCCATTATGATTGCACGCATGGACTGCCTGTTGTTAGTCTGAATAGACTTGGAAATCGTTTGCGGTATGTCATTCCTAAAAATACACAATTATCCTACAGAATGTCCGTTACTAAAATGTTCGGCTTTAAGGAACAATTCTTACAACTTCTTTACATTTTGATTTCAGGTAAACTGCAGCAAACCTGGCGCAGCTTTGCGGATTATCAGTTCCAAGAAAAATGCTATCTTCACGATGTCCAAAAATCGATTATTTCGATAGGATAAACAATTTCTGACAGAAAACCATTTTTACCCAAACTTGTATGTAATGCACTTTGGAACCTTACGGACACTGCCTGCAGATGAATGTGAAACTTTAATAATTACTAGTAACAATGTCATATATTTTAAGGAAGACAATTTTGTGATTTATCGTTTGTGAAGTTGTTATACATGGACATAATAGTTTTAAAAATCCAAAATATTGACCTATATAATCTCATAATAACTATTGACTGAAAAAAATTTCAAATTATTTAAACATTATAACATAATAATAAATTATTCCTGCTTCTTTAAGTAATTTTTACTATTTATAAATGGTAATTAAATGGTAATGTAAATTGTAAACAATAATTATTATAATACATATGTACATTACAGCATATAATCGTCAAAACCATAAAGATAAAGCTCAAAAATGCACATTGTTTTAGAAACAAGTTTTATCCACGAGTTGACGACAAGTATCAAAATTTTTTAAGGTAGATCATTCACACGTTTCTAATGTAAAAACAACGCAGTATATTTATTAGGAACAACGTTTCTGGCAACTGCCCTTCTTAAGGTTCCTTTTAGTTATGAACATAATAAGAATATGAATTTATGGCAATTTTCACAAGTTTTGAAATTTAAATTTTTGAAAAAGTTTGAAATTATTGAAAAACAAACATTTTTAAATGTCTTTTAGAAGACAAGGAAACAGTGGGCAGTTTGATCCAACAATTTTAGACTTCTTCAGCTTGAAAATCCAAAAGCTCCCCTGTATGAAAATAAACTACGTGTGGAAATTGAGCACTTAAAATTTCTACCGCAGATTGTTAACGCAGCCTTAAAAGAATTCATTCTAATTATACAGATTTTATAAGGTTCCAGAAACTGTGAAATACAGTTGCATCGTGATCGAACTGAACAACTTTAGACTTCTTCAGCTTGAGAATACCGTACTTTTCCCCAAATGAACTATACTTTATGGAATTGGATTACCTAAAATGGAGAATGTAAACGCCCTTTGGGCAACTATTCTACAAATAAACATTTTAGAAAGTTTCCAAAACAATGTACATAATACAATAATATTTGTTGGTCAAAATTTTCGAGTGCAGTTCTGCATTAACATGCACTGAAATAAAATTAAAACTGTGGCATCTTTGCTGCGGTTATTGGCAATTTATTTTGAACACCTTAATATTTTTACTACGCTGAGCTCCCACTGTAGGAGAACGCTACACATCGCCCGAATTAGTTGGTTTTAAAAGAATTTTAAATATAGAGAAACTCCCTATTAGAAACAGTCACATTTTTTATTGAGCCATCAAAAAGCCCATAATTTCCGATCCGCAAACAGCGCACGAAAAAATGCCCTGCACAATTCCGACACGCCGGCATTAAATATGCGCAAGGCCGACTGCGTTGTGCTATTAGGGTAAGTTTCCCTATATAAAACTAAACTACATGTGAAAATTAAAACCTAAAATTTTTATAGGAGAAGGCAAACGCAGCCTTAAGCATTCATGCTAATAAATATTTTTGAATGTCGCAGAAACTGTAATACAGCAACAATATTGCTGTCCAATATATCCATTTCGCACTGTTTTGTATAAACGCACTGAAATGATATTTAACTGGGAAATATTTGCTCCAGTCCAGTCCAGCTATATGTACGTAATTATTAATTATGCATCTGAATATTTAACCAAATATATTAGAAGTTTTTGACATTTTTTTATAATGCGTATTGTAATTTCTAGAAGCATGAAACCTATATGTAAGTATTTAGAAAGAACAAGCCAATTGAGTTTCTAAAGCCGGAAACTATTTAAATATTTCCTTTTTTAAAGGCTTAATAAATTGTCAAAGTCAAAATCCGAGAAGTTTTTTGTCATGGCAAACAATACTAACATTTTTTTAAAACGAGACTTTACACAATGTATAGTCATTTTGTAACCTAACTATTTTGGTAACATTCAAGCGAGCAAGCACATTTACAACGTTGTCAGGTCAGAACATTTTTCAGTTTAAAGTATGTATTGTTGATTTGTGTTCATTGAAATATTTACCTCTGAAAATTTAACGCAACTACTATCAGTAAACCCCACAAATTGGGAATGTGTCGAAAACTTTCGAAAAAATATTTAAAAAAAATTGTTTTCGAGGTTTGGTTTTCAAGTCGAACGGTAAAAATTTCGTCCCGATGAACTCTAAATGGACAGAGTGGTAGACGGTCAAATGTTGTGAAATTGGAACTCTTCTGTAACTATTTTCTTCAACGGAATAAAAGCATTTATTTATTTGATTTTATTCGATTTCTAAAAAACGATAAACAAAGTACACTGAACTCTTGCTATAAGAGAACGCTATAAATCACCCAAATCAGTCTCTTATACAGGAATTCTCTTATAGAGAGAGCAAGTATGCATACAAATATGTATGATATGCGGGATCAATTAATCTCATGCGAGAGTTCTTTTATATAGAGATCTTTTATTGCAAGAGTCCGGTGTATGTACTTTGTGGAATTTTTGAACATATTAGCCTGTGAATCAAACAATTTTTAAAAACAATTCGTATTTTGCCACAATTCGTTGGTGGTCGGTAAGGCCTGGAACTTTGACGAAACTCAAAAATTCCTTTCTGTCATATTCCATGAGAGCGGAGTGTTTTATTTGCGTACACAAAATGTATAATAGGGAAAACGTTTGACATTTATATACTGAATCTAAGCAGCTACGTACTTAAATTAGGCTTAAAATTACAGTGGAACCTCGCTATAAGAGGCCTCCATATAAGAGAATTCTCTCTATAAGGGATCCTTTGGGCTCGCATGTCATACATGGTTATATGCATACGAGCCCTCTTTATAAGATAATTTCTATATAAGAGAATAATTTTGGTGATTTATGGCGTTCTCTTATAGCGAGGTTCCAGTGTATATATTTCTAGTTCTTTGCTCAAACAGTATTTCATAGAGTTCGAGCTTAGAGAGCACTTGGTTTCTATGATTAACCTGGTACGTACTCCGTCACAATTCGTCGATAATTTACAAACACAAACGACATCAAGATTGAGGACTACATATGTAGATTTACCAAGGTTGACGATTTGGCCTTGTTCGACGTGACTGAAGACTTTTAGACTTCTTCCCCTTGAAAATAATGTACCATCTGTAAATGAACTGCACTTTAAGGAGTTGGAATACCTAAATTTTAGAATGTACACGCTGCCTCAAGCAATGATTCTAAAAATAAAAATTTTAGAAAGCTCCGCCAACAATGTAATATAGTACTATTTGATGTTCAACGAATTTTTGTGTGCAGTGCTGCATCAAGATGCACTGAAACAACATTAAAACCGTTGCAAATTGTTGTGAGTTTATAGGCAATTCAATTTGAACAACCTTAAACTTTTACTAGTATGTACGCCAGTTCTGTGAGCCTGAAAACGTCCTATTATAGAAAAAGCAACATTTTAAGATTAAAATGGGATCTTCATAGCAAACAAGAACAAAAACACGTAACGTTCGTGTTATCGTGAAATCAAAATATACGTTTGTTTTGTGCTACCTTTCTATTCCAAAATTGTGAACTTTTTTCTTCTGAATTAAGAGTCTCTCAACATGAACAAACTACTTCACACATGTGGAATGTGTCAAAGGACATTTTCTACCAAGCGGAAACTTGAAGATCATTGTAGAATACACACGGGAGAAAGGCCATACAAGTGTTCAAAGTGCGATCAAACTTTTACTCATTCAGGCAGTCTAAGTGCACATAAACTTATTCACACAGAGAAAAGACACAAGTGTCCAGAGTGCAATGCTGCCTTTAGACGGTTAGCCCTACTTAACCAGCATAAGGCAATTCACAAGAAAGAAAAACCATATCAATGTAAAATTTGCGAAAAGAAATTTTCTTATTTCAGTAATGTTAAAGCCCATGAAAAAATTCATAGTGAACAAAAGCCGTATACGTGTACATTTTGTCACAAAGCGTTCCGCAAGCTACAAGATTTAAACACGCACGTCAGAATTCACACCAACGAAAAACCTTACAAATGCACATATTGTGAAAAAGCGTTTACTCAAAACGGCAACTTGAAGTCGCACAGCAGAATGCATACAGGGGAAAAGCCGTACAAGTGTTTTGAATGCGATAAAACATTTTCCCAGGAGTCGAGCCTGAAAAGTCACCAAAGGTTGCACACGGGTGAAAAACCATACAAATGTACAATTTGTCAAGCATTATTTACCCGCTCCCACGGACGTAACATACACATGCAGCGGCATACCGGCGAAAAACCATACAAATGCGAAATCTGTGGAGAGACATATTCAGACAACATGAATTTACAGAACCACATAATTGTACATACAGGAGAGAGACCTTACAAATGCTCTGAATGCGGTCAAGACTTTCGCCTATTGCCAGCGTTGAAAAGACATGCAAAACTCCACATACGTGCAAAATTTTATGAATGTACCGCTTGCCACCATTCGTCCATGTCTCTCAAGGATCTGAGCAGCCATTATGAATACATGCATGGACTTCCTGTTGTTTGTCTAAACAGACTGAAATGAAAAACTGCGACTCCAAGCTTTAACAATTACTTGTTACATTGTCGTATATTTTAAAGAATTGAATTGTGTGATTTCTCGTTTGTACAATTGCTGTGTAATATTTTTAAAAATCAGAAATACTGACCTAATTTCATATAATCATTGCCTGGGGAAAACCCCCAAATTATTCAAACGTTATAACATAATAATAAATTATTCCTTCTTCTTAAAGTAATTTTTCACATTTATGTGAATAGTAACCAATAATAATTATAATCCATACATTCCTGCATATCCGCATCAAAACAAAAAAAGGTAAAGTTTACAAATGCGAATTGCTATAGAACCAAGTTTTATTCACGAGTATATTCAAGAAAATTATCTGAAAAATTTTAATTATTTACTTAAAGAAACAAATAACGATGGCGATGTTTGTATTATCGTCAGTTTGGTTAAACTATTTCTTGTTCAACTTGAAAATACTTGAAAATACTAAATTTTCCCGATATGTGAATGCATTACGTGTAGGAGTTAAATAATTCAAATTTCTATTGTAGAATGTTAACGCAGCATTAAAAGCATTCATTTTTATTATAAATATTTTAGATTGTTAAAGAAACTGTGAAATACGGTTGCGTCTTGGTCTTGGTCGGCTAGACCGAACAATTTGAGACTTCTTCACCTTGAAAATATTGTACTTTCCCTAGATGAACTATACTTTTGAGAATTGGAATTCCCTAAATTTAGAATGTAAACGCGCCTGGGGCAATTGTTCTAAAATTAAAGGTTTAAGAAAGGATTCTAAACAATGTACAGATACATAATACTGTAATATTTGTGAATTCAAATTTTCGAGTGCATTTCTGGGTTAGCATGCACTGAAATACCATTAAAACAGTGACATCCTCACTGCGTTAATGGGAAATTCAATTTAACACTTTAATATATTTACTACACTGAACTCTCGCTATAAGTATATCATCACCAGAATTAGTCCGTTTTAAAAGAATTCTCTAATTGAGGGAGTTATAGTTAGTAGCATATAATCTTATATGATATGCTGGCCCAAAACAGCTCCTACAAATAGATTTCAATTATACGGAGATCTGATATAGCGAGGGCCTGCGTATGTACGTCAGTTCTAGTAGCGTGAAAACGTTTCATAACAAAAAAGAAACATTCTGAGATTAAAAAGGGGATTTTCATTCCATAACCTACAATAACGAAAATACATATGTATTTTATTTTTAAAGGATGCGCTTACTTTCAGGTTATTGTCAAATGACGATTCACTTTCGTTTTGTGTTGCCATTTATTCCAATACATGTAAAACTCAAACTTGCAAGCACAATTATAACATTGTGCGACCAAAACATTCTACTTCAGGTCTCGCGGACTTGTTTCTTTTAAATTAATAATCCCTGCAACAACAATCTGTCAAAATAAACAAACTCCTTCACAAATGCGGAATGTGTCAAAAGAAATTTTCTGACAATGGAGACCTCGTAGCGCATTGTAGAGTGCACACACAAGAAAAACCATACAAGTGTTCAAAGTGCAATAAAACATTTGCTCAGTCAGGCCAACGAAGTACCCATAAAAAAACTCACACAAATGAAAAAAACATAAGTGTTCGGAGTGCAATACTGCGTTTAATCAGTTATCCAACCTTAAACAGCATAAGGCAATTCACACAAAAGAAAAACCATATAAGTGTGGAATTTGCGCAAATACATTCTCTCAATATAGCACATGTAAATACCATGAAAGAATTTATAGCGAAGAAAAGCCATACAAGTGCACATTTTCTCCAAAAACTTTTCGCAGACCACACGATGTAAACACCCATCTCAGAATTCATACAAACGAAAAACCTTACAAGTGCCAATATTGTGACAAAGTGTTTACTCAAAGAAGCAACTTGAACTCACACAGCAGAATGCATACAGGTGAAAAACCATACAAGTGTTTCGAATGCGATAAAACCTGATCCCATGAATCTACCCTGAAAAGTCGCCAAAGGTTGCACACGGGGGAAAAACCATACAAATGTACAATTTGTCAAGCATTATTTACCCGCTCCCACGGACTAAACATACACATGCGGCGGCATACCGGCGAAAAACCATACAAATGCGAAATCTGTGGAGAGACATATTCAGACAACATGAATTTACAGAACCACATAAGTGTACATACAGGAGAGAGACCTTACAAATGCTCTGAATGCGGTCAAGACTTTTGCCTATTCCCAGCGTTGAAAAATCATGGAAAAATCCACATGCGTGTACAATCTTATGAATGTACCGCTTGTCACCATTTGTTTACACATCTCAAGGATTTGAGCAGCCATTATGGATCCATCCATGGACTGCTGGTTGTTTGTCTGAATAGACTGAAAATTCGTTTGCGGTACGTCATTTCTATAAATACACATTTCTCCTTCAGAATGTCTGACACTAAAATGCTCCGCGTTAAGGACAAATTTCTATAATTTCTTTACATTTTAATTTCAGGTAAATGGCTGCAAACTTCCTTCAGCTTTGTGGATTTTCAGTTCAAAGGAATGCTATCCTAACGATGTGGAAAAATCAATTGTTTTGATTTTTTTCGAAAGGAAACCATTTTGTCCAAGCTTATATAGCACGTTGCAACCCTACGGACTCTGCCTGCAGATGGACCTGAAACTATTACACCTGTAACATTGTCGTTTTTTTTATAGAAATGAATTTTGTGATTTATCTCTTGTAAAGTTATGTAATAGTTTTAAAAATCCGAAATATCGACCTTATCCTATACCAATCATTGCCTGTGAAAAATAATAATTATTAAAACATTGCCAAATATTAATAATAATTTTTTCCTATTTCCTAAAGTAATTATTGCTCTTTTTCTAATCAAAAAGGATATACATACATTCCTGCACACTCCCTTCACAACAAAAAATAAAGCTCGCAAATGCGGGTTGTTTTAAAAACATATTTCATTCAAGAGTACAATTACGGAAAGAAATGGCCCGAAACTTCGCAATACTCAAAAACAATACTTGCTGTCGTATTCCGCTGGAGCGGAGTGTTTTTTTGCGTACAAATGAATGCATTAATTTAGTGAAAACGTCATACAACAGAAATACTGAATCTAAGCAGCTACATACCTAAATCAGGAAGCAAATTATAAATTGTTTGCTATGTACATTGCTCAAACAATGGTTAATGTAGTCTTCTTGCTTAGACATCACTTGCTTTCTGGTTCACCGGGGGCATACATACTGAAAATTAGGAGGAAATTTACAAACACGATATCCAGAATGAGGACAATGGAAATTTACAAACGATGACAGCTGCGTCGTGGTTGTCGGGACTGAACAATTTACAGTTCCACACCTTGAAAATAATGTACTTTCCCTGAATGAACTGAACTTTGAGGAGTTGGAATATCTAAATTTTAAAATGTAAACGCCGCCTTAAGCAATTTCTCTAAAAATAAAAAATTTAAAAAGCTCCGGAAACAATCTAATATGGTAATATTTGTTGTTCAAAGAATTATCGAGTGCAGTTCTGCATTGACATAACACGCACTGACATAACATTGAAACTGTGACAATTTCGCTGCGTTTATGCGCACTTCAATTTGAGCTCCATATTAATTTTAGTAGTATGTATGCCAGTTCATAAAACGTCTCATAATAGAAAAAGCAACATTTTAAGACTAAAATGGTAACAGAGCAGGCAATAATAGAAATACATATTTTATTTTTTACAGCCCAAAACATTTTGGCCATTTAAAATTAGTAAGGTATTGTATTATTCCAAATATACTTCAGGTTACCGTGAAATTAAAATATACCTAGGTTTTGTGTTACCTTTCTTTTCCGAAAATTATATTTAACATTCAAACCTGGCAGCATATTTAAAACATTGTACGACCACAACATTCCACCTAAGGTCCCGTGAAATTGTTTCTTCTGAAATAATAATCTCTGAAAAACCAATCTCTCAACATGAACAAACTCCTTCACCAATGTGAAATGTGTCAACAGAAGTTCTCTTACAAGAGTATACTTACAGTTCATTGTAGAATACACACAGGAGAAAAACCATACAAGTGTTCAAAGTGTGATAAAACTTTTACTCACTCAGGCCTTTTAAGTACCCATAAACTAATTCACAGAAATAAAAGAAAACACAAGTGTTCAGAGTGCGAGGCTGGGTTTAATCGGCTATTTGACCTTAAACGGCATAAAACAGTTCACACACAAGAAAAACCATATCAGTGTGGAATTTGCGAAAAAAAATTCACTTTTCTTAGTAATATTAGAGCGCATGAAAAAATTCATAGTAAAGAAAAGCCGTTTAAGTGTACATTTTGTCACAAAGCATTCCGCATGCAACAAGAAATAAACATGCACGTCAGGATTCGCACCAACGAAAAACCTTACAAATGCGGAGATTGTGACAAAGCGTTTACTCAAAACGCTCACCTGAAGTCGCACAGCAAAGTGCATACAGGTGAGAAACCATACAAGTGTTTTGAATGTGATAAAACATTTTCCCGGAAATCAAACCTAAAAAGACACCAAAGAGTTCACACCGGGGAAAAACCATACAAATGCGAAATCTGTGGCAAAACGGTTTCAGACCAAGGGGATTTACGCAAGCACATAAGTGTACATACATGCGAGAGACCTTACAAATGCTCCGAATGCGGTAAAGACTTTCGCATATTGCCAGCTTTAAAAAACCATTCAAAACTTCACGTGCAAACAATCTTATCATTGTTCCGCTTGCCACCACTCATCCATGTCACTCAAGGATCTCTGCAGCCATTATGATTGCACACATGGACTGCCTATTGTAAGCCTGAATAGACTGAAAATTCGATTGCGGTACGTCATTCCTAAAAATACACATTTCTCCTTAGAATGTCCTTGACTAAAATGATCGGCTTTAATAAAAAAAATTTACATTCTCTTTACATTTTAAATTCAGGTAAATTGCTGGAAATTTATCGATTTTCAGTTCAAAGGAATAGTAGATAGTAAAAGTATGTACACCCATTCTGAATTGGTACCCAATGCTTTTCTTATGATAATGTATAAGGTATAGGGTATGTATAAGGTATAGGCAATGTATAAGGTATAGGCAATGTATAAGGTATAGGGTATATAAGGTATAGGGTATATATAATAAGATATAGGGTATAT